>JAZAYU010000952.1:0-116141 GCA_038501625.1 Corbicula japonica
GACAAAGCGACATCATGATAACATGTACGCGTAGCTGATTTCCTTTGATGATTAAGAGAGGTAAAATCAGCATCACTTAAATGTCGGCATTTCTTTGATGCACTACGGACAATAAGGATTAATTCAAAAAACATTAAGGCCATGAAACTTACGATTATGTGCTTATTTATTACACACCCGCTTCGAAGAAGAGGGGGTATAGTGTTTTACCCACGTCCGTTCGTTCGTTCTTACGTACGTAACAAAATTTCCATCGCAGTTTCTAAGCAAATTTAACATGAAGCAGCCTGATATTTTGCTTATTGCTTTATCCTATAGTCCCATATGTTGTAAAGTTTTTTATGCTCCTTGCTTATCTACTTCCTGTTTACCGACTTTTTTGATTTTGTAATTATGCAGGAGTGCTACAAAATCCAAAGGGCATCTTTATCACTATATAGGTGTATTACATCAACCAAAGGGCATCTTTATTGAAAAATGCAAATTACATTTTGAAAGTCATATTTCTCTTGGCGGGAGTATCCCTAGTTAGCTTTAGTTCATAGATTTACTTGTTTGTACATAGAGTCGTTGTATTTTTTTGTGGGAATCGCCTTCAAGAGTACGACCACGTTTGTATCTAATGTTTATACAAAAATATGCCATCCCGGCTTATTTAAGCCAAAAGGACATATTTAATTTCATGATCTGTACTTATATAAAATAAACAACAATAACAAAAAACATTTAATGGCATTTTATATTGCTACTTAAGTTTTTTGTTTGCTAAATTAGTTCCGTTAAATATTCCCGTGGACTAATGTCAAATTCTCCTGAAATTCTGAACAGAATCCCCTTAACACGATCCTGTGAACTTTCGGAATATTATATTTTTCGAAAACATTTTTTGATGAGTAAGACTAAGAGAGGTAAATTCAGCATCAGAAAACATCGTCGGCATTTTTGATGCACTACAGACAATTTGGGTGATTTTCAAAAAAACATTAAGACTATGTAATTTACGATTATGTGCTTATTTTGTGTACAAAGTCGTTGTATATTTATGTGGGAAAGGGCCACATTAGGTATAAGAATGGACCTGCCTTAAGGAATACGGCCACTTTATTATGTACCCAATGTTTAGACAAAAATATGGTATCCGGTCCAATTAAGGCCAAACGACCATATTTGATTTCAATCTATACTTATATAAAATAAACAAGAAAATAAAAAAAATACCGTAACGGTATTCTAAATTGCGACTTAAGTTTTTTGTTTGCTTACTTATTTGTTTTAAAAATTCCCATAGACTAATATTAAATTCTCATGAAATTTCTGAACAAAATTCCCCTATTAGCCTCGTAAACGTTCCAAAAATTTGGCGCGTATGAATTAGTTAAACACATGTTCAGTAATTTGTTCAGGCGCGATGCTGCATATATGCGAATAGGCGGCTAAGTCCACATGACTCTCATCATAACGCTCAGAGTGCATCAACTTTCAACATTGGAACGCCCAGGCACAATTATGAACACACTTGAATAGACGGCTAGGTACGTGACTGTTGTCATTAGTGGAAACTCTTGTTAGTGAGTTCAATTCTTTTCGAACATGGTTGGAAAATAAATCCAAGGATAATTAAGGATTTAACAAAATTTATATGTGTTATTAAAGTGGATTTTGAACAATATTATAGGGTTTTAAAGTATACGCTTTCTTCAAACAGTCCAAATGTTTTTCCTATCCACTTGAACACAATAAAATATTGAGTCAATTCTAATATTTACCCACATAATATTCACATTATTAATAAAGTTGTAGAAGACATCGTGACATGTGGTCGACAAAGCCAATGATGTTAAAACGTGCGTGCTCCTCGACGTTCCAAGTCATAACACTGTGCACTGTTCAATAAATTATTAGCGGCTTTTACTGAAGCCATGCCTTTTAAAGACGTACGCTGCACTGTGCAGCACCATTATTTATGAATCTTCAGATAAGCAGGACTTGCAGTTGTTTAAATACAGTCAAATCTGTCTTCAGCAGCCACCCAAAGGAGTGACAAAAAGTGACTGCTGAAGACAGGTGGCAGTTAAAGACAGTAAAAAATTAGAGCAAAATGTCACTTTAGATCATATTCAAACTTTTAAGACAGGTGGTTTCTATTCGCAGGTGGATGCTAAGGCCGGTTTCACTGTATAATGTTATTGGCGACAATGCAGTGTACAGGGTGTTTCATAATATCTGATACACTTTCAAATAATTGTTGTTTCACTGATAATATAGTTATAACTACAAGGTTTGTACTATAATAAACTAGACATTTCACCATTTTGTATGCAACGTAAATTATGGGAAAACGTTGACGTCATGACGTCATATATGACGTCATAATTAACTGTTATTTTCAAGATGGCGTTGTCCATGGAAAAATGTAAGGATATCATAAAATTGTACTTTGAACACCGTTCTATCATAGCTGTAACCAGAAGGATGAGGAAACTTTACCCTGACGATAGGAGGGTGACCAGGCTACAAGTAAGCAGGGCAGTTAAAAGGTTTGAGCAGCATGGAAGTGTACTGGACCAGAGATACAATAACCAGGGTAGCCCTAGGACCAGCAGGAGTGATGAGAATGTTGCAGAGGTGAATCAGGTGATTAGTGAAACACCACAGAGGTCGGTAAGAAGGGTTCTTTCTGATATTACAAATCCCTCCAGTGTGACAAGTGTGTACAGGGTTCTTAGGTTCGATCTAAATCTAACACCCTATACAATACCAGTGCTCCAACATCTGAAAGACAGTGATGTCAATCAACGTCTCAAATTTTCCATTTGGATGACAGAGAAAGCTGAGATTCTTGAAAACGTATGGTTCAGTGATGAGTCTCACTTCTTCTTGGAACAACAGTTAAACAAACAGAACCATCGCCACTGGTCAGATGTCAGACCTGGCATTTTTGTAGAGAAACCATGTCATGCGGAGAAAGTAACTGTATGGGCAGCCATTAGCTCTACAGGAATAATTGGGCCATTCTTTTTCCAATATCAAGCCGGAAATACAGAAACCATCAATAGTGAACGCTATTTGTCTCTTCTCAAAAACAAGTTCCTGCCTGCTCTCCGCCGGAAAGGGGTCGATATGACACAATTATGGTTCCAACAAGACGGTGCCGCTCCTCATACCGCACAGAAAGTTCTTGAATGGCTTAGACAAACATTTGACACACGATTCATCTCTCTAAAGACGGAAGATCTCTCAGCCCTTTGGATTTCTTTCTTTGGGGTCATCTCAAGGAAAGAGTTTATAGCGTGCAGCCGAAATCTACAGAGGAGCTCAAATTGTCCATCAGACGTGAAATCAGAAAGATAACCAGTGACATGTGCAACAACGTGATGATAAATTTCATGAAACGTGTGGAGATGGTGCGACGTCAGAATGGACGTCATTTTGAGAACATGATGTAAACGGACCCTGTTTTCAAACGTTGCTTAAATATTTCATAGGTAACTGTAATGGGTAAAACTACACTCAATAAAACTGGGCAACATTTTTCTTTAAAATGGTACATGTTTCAATGTTGCGGACATTCTAACATAAAAAAGACATTCGGTTAAAAGTGTATCACATATTATGAAACACCCTGTATATGACAGAAAAACACAAAACAAAGGCCGTATTTTTTATTTATTATGTATATATTTGGAGTCTGTCAGACACAATAAAGACACAGCTTAGGCAATAAACAGGTATTTAACAATGATTATTATAATAAATTGCAGTGACAAGTCTAATAAATATAAAAGTATTGTTAAGTTACAATTATATAAAAGAAAACATGAAAACAGCACATTTGTTACAAACAATTTTGCTGAAATAAAATTTCTCAGTAACATATAGAACTGCATCAAGGCAACCTATATATATTACCAGTTACTTTTTAAAAGTTTTAATTCTATGATATATTTAAAATATTATATTTTCAAAACATTTCGACCATCGGCCTTCAGAAGTTCTTCAGTAGATATTGCCACAACTAGTCTACATTTTCGTTTTTATCAAAACACACATACAGGAAGTAAAACATTAAATTGTTAGAATATAAACGAAAACCTTAATAAAAGTAATATTATATGAGATATTTGGTCCGATAGATGTAGCTGTCGTTTATGCATTCATATTTGTGAGTAGAGGTAACTAAATAGACCGATCATAGCTTTGTTGTATGTGCTTTCTCAGGAGATGCTTATACTGAACTTTTAAAAGTAAAAAACAACTTTTGTAATGCAAAAAAAGTAGCGCAATGTATCAATAACAAAAAAGGAGCACTAAATATTTATTCTAAAACAGATGAACAAGAAATTACATGACATTTGTTATGTATGGATAGGTTTCTGTATTTGGTTTTGATGTTTGATGTTTGTTGATTTAATTATAAAACAATACTTTCTTCAAGAGCTTTCTGCAATATTCTCTAGATATTCCAGTGTTTTCTTAACTTTTTATAATTTTTTTAATTCATGTTTTAGTATGAAAAAAAATTATGTCATTTCTAGAATAATCTACAAGTTATCTTGAGTGTTCTGTATGCGTTTCTAGAATTTTTCTATTACATGTTTATTTGTAATCAATCATTGTTTTGTAGCAATTAGAAACTTCTTTCCATTTAATTCTTGTATCTTCTAACCTTCTGGAAAGTTCTTATCACCTATATAATGACGGACAGAAATCTCTTCTGGATCAGTGGAATATTCAGGTCTTTGGAATTTAAGTATTTAAAATTCAAACACCAGGATTTAACAGTGTTTAATTTGTGGATATATTTTAGTACTGTTGTAATTCAATTGGATACTTTTGTGTGAACTTTAAAACAAACTTGATTTTTTGGACATTTAGACTTATACAGGATCCGTGGACATTTTAGCATTGTTAGTTGTAATATACAACCAAAATGAAAACTTGACAAATATAACACGGAAAACGTCTTTTTCGTTAATGATGCCGGTGAATGCAAATATCCGGAGGAATTTGATCACCAATATTTTTATCTTAGTAGTTGGCGGTACAGTATCTATCGGTTTAAAAAGGAAACAGGAACACGTTGTAGTGGAAAATTTCGCGTTGTATTGCGTTTTTTTTTTTAATTAAAAGGGAGGTAATTTGCAAAAACGGATATTTAAGAAACTGTATTTTATTTGTTTGCATCAGTGGGCTTTAAAAATTGTGTTTTTTTCCTTTGGTACATGCCACAAACTTCTAAATTTGTCACTTAAGTAATCTGTTTGTGACTGTTATGTGACAAGTTATTGATCTCACCATTATTTAGGAAAGAGGAGATAACTTCGAACCCTTTGAAAACATTACAACATCTTCCCGCGTTATCAAATGTCCAGATATATGCAAATGCCACAAACTAAATGAAAGATAAAATATAGCAGCCCTGAACTAAAGTTTTGACTTTAAAAACTGATAAGTTTTCATTTTTGTTCAATATATAATATTTGTAAACTTTTTCTTTATTTTTTATTTAATAAAATACACATTGTTAAAAGTGTGTTGCTGGTTGTTCCTTTCTCTGCTACGGTCACGTAACAAATTCAAAAACAGGAGTGCAAGATAATAATTCAAAACAGAGGCGAAATATATTAAATTCAAAATCAAGAGTGCAATTAATTAATGAAAAATAAAATGAGCTCAATATCAATTTTAAAACAGGAGCGCAAGATTAGAATTCAATAACTGAAGCGCATATATTTATTCAAAAAGGAGCACAATATGCTTATTCAAAAAGTAGCGCAAGATATTACTTCATTAAAGAAGAGCACGATACTAATTAAAAAACAAAAGCGGAAAATATTAATTCAAAAACAAGAGCGCACTATATAAATTCAAACAAAAGCGCAATATATTAATTCAAACAAAAGTGCAATATATTAATTCAAACATGAGCGCAAGATATTAATTTAATTGAAGGAAATTCTGAGTTCCGGACATAAAAGTTTCATTAATTAATAAGTACGACCTAATAAGTTATTGGCCACTTGCTTTTACATTTACATTTTTTTACAGCAGTGAGTCTATCAGTGGCTAAGTTTCGGAAGAATGAATGTGGAAAACCTATGTTTACAAAACGACTGAATTAAACCAAGTCTTTGTTAAAAATATTTGCATTTGATTGAGCACATTATATTATAATGAAAATAGTATTTGACCTCGCATTTGCCGATGTTAAAGAACAATTCAAAAGGACACAAGAAGTGTTTCACTAGTGACACTTGACGTGTGAACAAATGTTTCAAGAGGCATGATGTCGCGATGAAGGAAGATGTTAATGAGTAATTGTATAATAAGCGCTAACATCCGCCAGTCTATAACGCACTTAGTTTACATCTCTAAATGGTAGATCCAATGTAAACTTTACGCCAGAAATTTATGTGAAAGATCACAGAGAAAACCCAAAACTGGTCTTTAAAAGCACATGGTCTTTGTTCACAGGTGAATTTGTTCTTTAAAAAAGTTCGTGAACAAACAAATGTGGCCTCTTTTTAGTTTGACGGATATATACTGTTTTTAATTTTTTTTTAAATTTAAGTTTAACTTATTAGATCTTAAACATTCTAAATAATACGTTGTGATAAATAAAAGTAACAACAACAACAACAACAATAATAATAAAAATAATGATAATAATATAATTACATTATGATAATAATAATGATAATTAACATATATGCACTAATGATCGCTCATATGCTATATACACACTGTATGCTAAATTTATGTTTAAAATAAAAGGAAGATATGTTCAACGTCTTCAGGCTCATTTCCACTGCAAACTCTGGCATTGCCAATTATACCGCTTTCTTATTGAGATCCGTTTCGAAAATGATACTCGCTTTTAACACATTTAATCTCAATGAAGTTTGTACTGTGTTTAAAATCAGTGAAACACATCTTGTTTACAGGGTGTATCCACGGTCTAATCTTATAAAATCATTATCATAATAAGCATTGTACCAAAGTCTACTGTGAATTCATAAATATTGGCGAGGTACTTCATTTCTTGGATTTCGTACGCAGGTCAATCCACACAGTAAAAACACCCAACTAAATATAGAATTGTTCATAAATGTACCCCTGTCAAGTATTTGAAGACGATTGAACAACACAATTGATTTAAGTTTCCATGAAAATTACTTTTTTCCGAAAACCACGAAATTTTATGCCCATTACACTTAATGTGTTCACAGTATATTGACACTTGTGCTGAATAGCAATTACTGCCTCCATGCAAAGTTCGAGTTATTGTCGAACGATCGAATATATTCGTTTACACACTGGTGACAGAAAATGTACTGCTCCTGAAAAAACAAATATTAAAAGATTTATCTTAATATAAAATTCCTCTAACATAATCAAGCAGGCTTTTACATTTACAAAGCCAAACGTTAACAGTTTGTAAATTATATTTTTAACTCGATGAAACGTTACTGGACAGAGTTTAGAGTAATAAACCGCGATAAAACTGAAAATAAATTTATATGTATGCCTCAAAGTCTTCATATGGCTGAGTGTCAACCGCATCTAGTCACCCTGAATCTTATACAAAAGTAACAATATCACACGGTACAAAAACTCTTTCCTGTAATAAATTTGATTCCGGTATTTTCAGTTTTCACAAGGTTATGAATTTTACGTGTTCACCATTAACGTGTTTCAATAACAATGAGCGCCTGGTCACCATGAATCTTATCCAGAGGTAACAATATCACACGGAACATTTCTTCTCTTCTGTATTAAAATGTGAAATATGCATTCAGGAATTGCCACATTCAGAAAAAAAACAGCCACCCCACACAGTCAAAAAGAGGAGTGAGGGAGAGAGCATGGTTAATTAAATGATCAGTTACAAAAAAGATATCACAAACAATTAACAAAAATGAGAACCCGAGGAGTTACCGCCTTGGAACGATCAGTGGCAAATCAAATTGCCACTGGGGGGTTTAAACCAGGTTCTAGGGTGCACCAACCTCACACGTGTCCCAACAGTTTCGCTTATCACAAAACAAGTACAAGTTGTCTTGGTGAAATAACTCTAACTCTAAATTACTCTAAACACGATTTTAGAAGTTACAATTTTCACAAGATCATGACTTTTACAAGTTCATCGTTTGCATGACACGGTCGTAATCGACAGATTCAGTCGTTCAACGGAGCTGATTCTCAAGTTTCTAGAGAGAAATTCTCATCCTTTTTCAATGGATTAAGCGCTTTTCAATTCTTTGCAAAAATCAAACCTTAAAAGGACGAAAATGTGAAACGGTGCCTATGTATAATTCAAAATATTATGTAAAATTTGAAACTACCGCATGTGTGTTACAAATTTAAAAGGATAGTTTACAATGTTACTATGTGTTAAAGACAACACCGACTTCTTGGACATGCGAAGTGATCGCCTGTAAAATAAATATCACAGTGAACAGGTTACAGGTCGCTTAATTAAGAGTTATAATTACCTGGTTAGGAATGACCCTATGTCTCCTAGATTTGACCTGCCGGACGGTGTTGACCACACTCACCTCCTTGTCACACTGTATCTTTTCCAATAGTATAGCTACCACACAAAACAGACCACATTTTTCTGCACCGGTTCTAAACAGAAATTTAAAAAGATACATAAATACATATCAAATTAGCATTCACAAGACAAATGATATGTTGAAAAGATTAATCGTCATTCGGTCATTCTGACAACTGTCAATCAGAAAAAATGTATAAACTTTAATTAAAAAACTCTTTTAAAACAACCTTACGTTTATTAAACTCATTATTTATTTAATATGACATTGTGGTCACAATACAGATAATGGCAAGCTTACAAGCAGTGCACTAGAACAGGTCCCGCCTCTGCTCCGCCAGATTTAAGCTCGACATGATGAAGAAAGTCTAAGAAACTGGCAGCATTTTTCGGCATTTCATCCCGTCAACCCACGATGCCAACTGGAAGTGCTTAACAATATGATCTATTTCGTTTAAAGTAACCAACATAGTTAAAAGTGAGGCATGACAAATTGCAAGCTTACAAGCAGTGGACTAGAACAGGTCCCGCCTCCGCTCCACCAGATTTAAGCTCGACGTGATGAAGAAAGTCTAAGAATCTGGCTGCATCATCCGGGCATTTCATCCCGTGAATCCACGATGTCATTTGGAAATGTTGTACATTGACATCTTCATTGCCAGTCTAAAATTAATTATTTTAATAGCAAGTCTGGCATTTATACTAATATAGAAGTTGCCCCACATTTGAAGCCAATCAGAAGCTATGAAAATTCAAATTCTTCAGCGATTTATTTCAATAGAACTTCTTTCTATTATCTATCTTACACTGAACAAAATAGATCTATCTATTTTTACTGCGTGGCTACAAATGTACGGCTGTGCTCGTTTCGGCTTCTATTTTCTGTAGAAAAGTCTTAATAGACTCTATCCTATACTTAGAAGTATCAAGGCTGAACTACAGATAGAGCTACTGAATAAACTACCGGTGTTACAGAAAAAAGCACATAAAAAAACGCAGTTTGGAATTTGATTACACAGATGCGTAACAGTTTAGAAATAAACTTAAAAATTTCTAATGAAACAACACACCTTTCCATGGTTTGATATCGCCAGTCTCCTATGGGTAAAGTTTTGAGTACTGGTCACTCTTTCTGTCCGCACAGTGAATGATCCTCTCTTTAATGTTTGGTTATCGGCCGGATAATAAATTCCAACATCCTGTGCATTTATTGTATAAAATACTTTAACGCTTTTTAAAGCCACTTAATCAAATGATAAACACTTTTCTATTTACTATATAATTATGAAGATTCCGGCAAGGGATCCAACCAGAACAGCCACGGTCGTAGTAGAAAGCCAAATAGATACGAGAGCAATCGAAGTTAACGAATGTAGATTTTATAATACGTAATTATCATCTGACAACGATGACTTATCACACTGATGATAATACCGAATTATTTACACGGCGAGACTTTGCACGCCCGCCACACTTTTGAAACTGTTTAAAAATCTCAACTCGTGAAGTAAAACATCAGACTCAATGTAAACTTATCTTCAGTAAAGTATGTTGCCATGGAGTCCATGAACATTGGCAACCATGGTTACAAGATACTTGATGATAATCATATAAATTAATTCATTATGTTTCTTTCTTAAAATCATTTAGAGGTATAAATTTTGCTAATTCCGATTCTATTGTAATACGGAGCAAACAGTTTTGTAAAATTTGCCATACTGGCATGTGAAAGTCAGCTTTAATTTTTGCTG
Source organism: Corbicula japonica (assembly GCA_038501625.1). Lineage (NCBI taxonomy): Eukaryota > Metazoa > Mollusca > Bivalvia > Venerida > Cyrenidae > Corbicula > Corbicula japonica. Next base: position 10,309 of record JAZAYU010000952.1, read on the forward strand.
TGCACAATCATTTTCGCGAGAAGCAAGTATAAAAACAGGAGTATTTGTCAAACCAAAATAGTCTTTGATGTTTCTACGCGGTTTACCTTAGATTTATTTGTTTCTGGTGCCATACTGACAATGCATGAACATTTCTCCTGGACGACCAATGTCAGAAAGTCGTCCACGGTGTCGGGTAGTGGTGTCTGAGCCAGGATGAAACGGTTCACATGCCGGTAACTCTGTTAAATATTTGAAAGAACAATTTACGTAAATCGTAAGTAAATTTAAATTCCCCCAAGACTTGTAACTGTTACTGTATTTTTTTCGCTATTACCTTTAGTCATGTGAGCATAACAATGGTGGCAATTCGGAAGAATTGTGACATGAAAAAGCAAGTTCCTGCCGACGAAGCACTTTCATCAAGACGTTTAAAGAGAAAAATCCGATACGGAGAGATTACTCTCTCCGCATCGTAGTTGTTGTAACGAAGGATAGACATATTTTTATAATTAATTCGAATGACATTTTATACTCGTTTTTAACTGATTAATATTTGAGATATCAATAAATTTCATACAAAAAATTAAGAATAAATCTAGGCATATACCTTGTTCAGATAACAAAAACTTGATAGAACATGTTAATAAATTTCAACACTGTGACAACAATAAAAAAGCGGGGTGGGGGATGGGGGCTGAGTCTTCTGAATGGCAATTCCTGATTTTGTAACAACTTTTTGTTTATAGTTGACCTCACTTTGACAGACAAACCATCGACAACAGTAGCATCGACATAAAATCCTTTTCACATATAAAACAACATGCAAAATGTCACAAATAGATCAGTAACATTCACTTTACAAATAAATCTGACCTTAATTAGGTTTAAATTGTACGCACATATCAGACAACTAAATCGTTGACTCGTTGAAAAGATGATATGGAAACAGCAACTTACTTTGATATATCAATCAGATTGAAACGTCTCTTTTAAAATAAGAGCCAGAGACATGATATACCGGTATTTCAAAATATTGCAGACTCGTTCTCGTTGACCTATTCATGGGAAGTAATGGAAATTCATATTACTTCAAATATTGAGTTGCACAGGCTATGCGGCGTGGACACGCGTAACTTGCACAAATATATTTTAAGTACTTACCTTAAAGGAAAAATTAAATACATATATTGCCACAGAATAATACAACTTACATTGACATATAAACCATTGATATAGTCAGAAGCTCCAGGTTTAAGATTTATGTACAATCGAGGACGATTCCGATCACCTGAGACATAAATAAGATGACTAAGACTTAATTATATCATCTCCATCAAAAAGACACAAAAATATAACACAAAATAACACACACTTGCAACTTCTAATATACATAATTCTCTTGCTTTCATAATTCGAAAGATGGGTAATATTTCGCTGTGCCGTGATTTTCGTTCTATTTTTTTTTTAAACGAACTAAGTGTGAACGGACGGCAGACGACGGACGACGGACATTTATGCTTTAAATAGTTTTTATGCGTTTTGACCATTACAATATAAAGTCAGATGTACCTGGAATATCAGCGCCGACTCTGTTCTTCTCCCTGAGTGCACTGTTCTTTTTTATCGCTTCATTTTCATCCTTGGATCGTTTCTCTACTGAATGTTCCAGTTCCTGTAAAATAACATTAATTTCACGAATGTAAACTTGTTGTTGTTTGAGTAAATTTTCGAATTTTCATACAAGTTTTTAAAGTACAGACCTTTCCAAACAAGTAACGGTAGTCTGATGTGCTTATCATGAATGTGGCGTGTATTGACAAACATTGACAATTGTTTAGGGAAAATCCACTAAACAAACTTACACTATCATACTTTAACGTCTATGCATGAAATCGCTACATGAACTTTGTCAGTACTTACTTGGAACTTTTGTGCCAGAGTTTTACAATCGTGAGTTTTCATGTACTGCTGAAAGCGGTTGAGTTCTATGGCATGACTATCGAACGTCAATGAATGTACAACAGCCCTATGCAGGTATTCATACTGCTCCTAAAACACAAAGTCAAGGCACCGTCAACGTAACTAAAATCTCTTAAATGTCTAGAAAACACCAAAGCCATACAAATACGGCTGCAGAGCCAAGCCAACCAAAAAAGAGCCAGAAAAAGCTTCAAGACGATTATAGGGTCTTATTTCTCCATATCCCCAGTTGTATGTATCATATCATTGCAGTGTGGCGGCCGAAAAAAGTCTACCCATACATATAGCCAGTACTGTTATCAGTAAAATAACCCGTTACTGATGTCATGCAGTGATGGTTACTTTTATCAGGAGTATCCGATCAACCTTTTTTCGGGGTTGTCCCGGCTTGCTCAGTTGGTTGCGTAGCGCGGAATCGCAGGGCTAGGCGCTGTCGCAGTTACGGTGCGGGTTCGCTCCCAGATAGAGGCACTATCATTTGGAAACGCTAATATGAATATTTCAAACACAGAAGTTCACTTACCGCTGTTTGTACCATATTCACTCTCCGCTCGCGCATGTTTCTAACACAGGCGTATATGTCGACACTTCCCTCTGACTCGCCTTCCTTTGTTAAACTGTCCAAGGCTATATAAGATCCCGTACGTCCTATACCAGCACTACAAACACATCAAAGATATCATTGAATGCAAAAGCATTTCCGAATTCAAAACAAAAGGGGAACAGATGTATAAGAGTTGAAAATCTTTATCTAATTGTGTATACCTTCAACAATAAGCGCATTAAATACATCGACAATAAAATGCTGTATTTACTAACAAAAAATAAACACTGTACTAACAGGACGAGGTTTCTCAAAATAAACACCTTTCTCTTGAAAGCTGTTGATTTCTGTATACTTCCCGATTCTTCAAATATCAGCACTCAATCAACAATACAATAGACCCATGAAGAACGATGTGTTTAAGACTGAAAAATTCCATGAATCTTATTGAGGGATACAAGACAATAAATAAAATTTGTTTTCGAAAATCGAAAAACAATAAGTCATACCTGCAATGCACAAGAATTGGACCATCGAGATTCGTCTTAACACTCACGACTCTCTGTCGGAACTCAATCAAACACGTGACATCATCAGGAACACCTTGGTCTGGTCAGGCTGTGAAGTGAACCTGGGTTACTGTCCTTTTAGCGGATTCCTGCGACGGAAAACATGTTTGAATTGTAGGAAGGGTTGAGACAAACTTTCTGCCAGGATATCAGGAGCAAAGTTTAATGCATAGTTGGAACATAAGTTAAGTGATATAACAGCTTGTGACTGTACCTCACGCTATAGTTTATTTTACTTTATATGTTATAATTTACACCTATGTTTTACATTATAATGTTTATACCGACAATTCTACGCCAATATAATGAATATATGAAAAACAAGAAACTTGAAACACAACAAATATCAAATTTTAGCAGGCTCGGTTCGTTTAATGTTTTTCATGAACAGTAATAGAAGTCCATATTACTGTCCAATGTCCAGTTGGGAGCAACCCAATATGTTTTATGTCACAAATAATAGTATCGTGCCCAATGACGTTCAAAGGGCGTAACTGATAACAGAACTGATAAAGTTAAAAAGCATAAAGTTAATTTTGTTGATATTACCTTTTGAATGTTGAACTCCCTGACCGTAAAGTCGGCGTACGTTTCTTCACTGAGACAAGTTACATTGATGTCAGCATACAGTTAATTGTGTTGATATTACCTTTTGAATGTTGAACACTCTGACAGTAAAATCGGCGTATGTTTCTTTACTGAGGCATGTTACATTGACGTCAGCATACAGTTGATCATGTTGATATTACCTTTTGAATGTTGAACTCCCTGACCGTATAGTCGGCGTATGTTTCTTCACTGAGACAAGTTACATTAATGTCAGCATACAGTTAATCATGTAATGGCAGCATACAGTTAATCATGTTGATATTACCTTTAAATGCTGAACACCCTGACCGTATAGTCGCCGTATGTTTCTTCACTAAGACATGTTAAGACAGTAAGAATTAATTCTTAAGTGTAAAGACTGTGTACATATATTTAGAGGGTAGGGTAATACAGTCCTAAATTCGGCTTATTATAACTGTATATTAATATCTCCGTAGGTATTTTAAATATCAATTTATACTTTTGATTTCATTATCACTTGATTTGACACTGATACAATATATACTACAAGTTAATGCATTTTCTAATATTTGATTACACCCTCAGATTTTATGCAATTGTATGACAAAAGAATCCATTTAACAGTTTGTATTGTTTGATTACAGAACTGTTCGTACAACTAAAACAATCCTTTTACAAATACGAAAAGGAAATGCATTCAAACGTTAAAATGTCTTGGTAGAACAATATGCGTGGTCTACATTTTTAGGAGTATACCAACCACGAGTGGAAAATTCTTTGCTTATGTCCGTTTCATTCGGTAACCCCTCGGGTTCGCATTTATGTTTGTGCTGACATTTTCTTTAATTATTCTTAGTAAAAAGCCATGTCATTTTTCTTCTTTACTGTTTGGCTGTTTAGAAAGGCTGAGTATTTTAGATGTGGTCATCCCTGATATGCATATTTTACTTTTTCAGTGTAAAAGAAGGAGTATCAAACGTAAAACATGCACAAGGAATAGACACACTCATAAAACACAGCCTCCTTATAAGTCATAAACAGAGAGGAAAAGTAACTTATGAGTTTAAAAATATGCAATTTCAAATAAGACAACACAAACAACGAAAGAGGAACACGATACCGACTTGTCACTTTAATGCAATAAAATAACTAAAACTACAAGTTACATACACCATTTTTTCTTAACACTATTCCTACATAGAACGATTAAGTGGTCAGTTTCTTTGGGTTAAATATTTTGGTCAAATAAAAATTTGGTCTAATTTAAGCCGAAAAATCAGACTTTATTAAAATGTTTTTTACAAGTTATCAATCATCAGCATTCGCGTGACACCACTACCATTTTACGATTGGTATCTGTTTATAAAATGAAACTTCCTCCTTCCTTATTGCAAAATTTACGATCACTCAAAAACTTGATACTTCAAGTAACACAATTACAAAGTAAACAGCATTGTTATGAGGGAAACTGTATATGTAACCTGTCAGATTAAGTCAAGAGAGACGAAATCCTAGTAGGATCGCAATATGAATTACCGAAATAAAGGTTATTGTACCAGATTATTTCTGTTTTTCGTTTGAAGTTTCTACCTACATTTTAATAGAATTTTTATATTATTGTATTCAATATTGCACCGTAAAAGTAATATAACGCATTTAAAACAGTCTACCGTTTAAACTATGGCCAGAGAAACACAAAACACGGAGGAATTAGCTGATTAAATCTAGTAATGTTGTCTTTAATACAAGCACTGCAGATTTCATATGTAGATATGTCTTTTTCACAAGGAACAAATAAATAATTAAAAAACAGATTCAACGTAGGGGAGAAAATTTACCGTCACCTAACAACTATAAGCGATTGTCATTTTAATCATAAAACTTGCTTTTTGAAAAAGTTGCAGAGTATAAAACGATGGACTCTTCGTGTGAAACCTTACCACAGCTTCCATGAGGTTGGTCAACATTATAATTTTGCCGCACTTTTCTTGCCATACCATACGCCAGAAAGCTGACATATCGTCCATGTATTTGTACGTCGGTCCTAGAACAAATGAGTAAAAAGTAAACAACACTTATTAATTATATATCTTCATGAAAGCTGACAAACCAACAATGAAAGGCTCCTGTTTATATTTAAGACAAATTTCGAAATAATTCGAGTCAATTTCAAAATAGTTAACGGTCATTGTAAGGATTTGTTATTAATTTAAGGGTTGCATGACACAAGTGTAAAGAATATGCTTAAATTATTTCTTCTTTTGGATGGAATAAAAATTGTAATCACCGTACTTAATACGATGACAAACAAACCCCTTTACTTATTGCAAAGAGAGATGCGAACACGATATTATAAGTTGAAGGCTTTATTACATGTACCCAGTCACCTTTTAACATTGAGAGTCATTGCATTTCAACTTTATTTTGCTTGCTGATAGTGGCAAACAGGCAACCCATACAACGTACAATGTTAATAGATAGGATACTCACCTAATGATGCAATATAAGCTTTCTGCTTTCTGAAGCCCTGAAAAGATAAAATAACAAAATACAATTTACATACAAATGACAACGAAAGCTAGAGCTTAATAATTATTCATCTTAAAAAAGTATATCTTTTGAAGTGCATGCTCTTCAAAGCAAAAGAACAACTATTTTATGTCAATGTTGAATTCTCAATACTATGATAAATAAGGTTAAAAACTCTCAGAAAAGTGATAGAGCTTATTATGATTTTAAGTATACTTTGAAATTGAAATCTTCCTTTTATGACTCACATCAATATAGCTGGTGTTGATATATTAATAAAACATCTTAACACTTGTCCTGCTAATTATGATTTTAAGTAGTATGAAATTGAACTCTTCCTTGTACATTTTTACTACTTAAGTGCTATAAGTACTTTGAACTTGAAATCTTCCTTATACCACTTACATCGATATAACTGGCGTTGATATAGTCTGATTCACCATCCCGGAGAACAACTCTCGTGTCATCATCTGTTTAATAATATTGACCTCTGAGATAATCGTGCTATCATAACATGCACTTAATATATCCCATTGGGTTAAATGTTGAATATGAATAAGAAGACAGTCACGTGATAATCTTGTAATGAAATAAAAATTATCTGATAATAGAAACATGAGAGTATAAGTACTGTATTTCCCAGTGACTCCAATATTTCTCAAATAAAGGGTAAATGACGATATCAAATTACTAAAACTTGATATTTATTAACCATATTTAGGTTAACTTGTCTGTTAATTTAACACTTATTTGACCGATGAAGCATGCAATAAAGAAAAAAAAACAACACAAGAGCACAGTTGTATGGTTGATTTTGCATTTTAAACTTTAGATCTGAAAAAATATATATATGTCGAGGCAAGTGATTATAAGGTTGTTGATACAAACACTATTTTGACAAAAAATGTTCAAGCTACAACTGTTTAATTTAGCTATACTAAGAAATAATTTACCTTTAGGAGACGTTTAAGTATTTTGATTGATCGATTTAAAAGGCAGAGGTGAGTTGATAGCCAATGAAAAAACCTTTCTGATAAAGACGAACTTCCGATTGATTTTGCTACATCTACATTTTCAGAAATTATTGTTTGAGATTGTATCAGAATGTTTGGAGTTACTTACATGGATAAATCCCTCTGTATCTATTCTTTGTTATGTTATCCTTTTTCTGTGACTCTGTATAAGGCTTTGTCAGTCCTTTGGGTAACAACTACAACACAATGTTATTGTACTTGTAATTAAGTGATCGCAACTTAACATAAATGTAACCGAGTGGTATAAAAAGTGCAACTTGTATTTTCTATAGAAAACTCGCCGGACAAGAGTGGACTTGATGCAACCTAGAGTCTTGTTCACATTTCGTCACGGATCTTTTAAATGCAATTACGCTGAACCTCTATTTTTTTTCTTTAACGGTTTGTGGTGTCCAATTTAGGGATGGATATACAAGATGCGTGAAACTTATTTTTTGATTATTTATTGATTCTGGTAATGGTATTGGAGGTGTTTCACACATTTGTTTCCTCAATAATCAAATTACAATTCGTCCCATTTTCCACTCGTTTGGCTGTGTGATGAAGCCTAGTGCTCCTTATATGCATCTTTCAATTTTGCTATTTTTAAAAAAGAAAAATAATAATCTCCTTAAACTTTACTTTTCGTCATGTTAAAAAAAATCTTTTGAATCATTTCTGCTTCCGAAGTTGACAAAATTGTTAAATATACCATCTTCATCGATTATGCCACATACGGTTCGAAGTTAAGTCCAGCTGTATTCCACCAAATTTAGTCAAAACGATTTAAAACCACAAATTTAACACATGATCCTTTTTCATCTCTTCGTTTTGTGTGCTCTGGGAGGCTGTGTTTTCTTGGTTTGGCAATTCTTGCATATTTCATTTCTTTAATTTGAACTCTTTCTACGCACTTCTTATCTTAATCTTACATGAGCAGTATAATAAAAAAAAAACAAGTACTTGCTTAACTCAGTACCAGTACCTTTAATTCTTCTTCGAAGCATCCAATTGTTTTGTTGTCGACAAACTCAGCAAGTTTATCAAGCGGTATTTTCCTCTCTAGCACGTCTAAGGTATTGTAGTATGTGTTGCTTCCGCTGGACTTCTGAACCTGAGACCCGAATTCAAGGACTAAAGACTGAAGATGAAAGTCATTGTTGTATAAAAACAGTGTGAAATGTTTAATGTATGTAATTAAAATTACTATTATTCTGCTATATTGAAAATGAACCTTGATACAATATATTTCGCCTGTATTATTATAATAATAATAATTATTATTATTTATTGTTATTATAATTATAATTATTATTTTTGTTGTTGTAGTTGTGTATTGGTTTATCTATAATTGCTATTAAAGATATATTATCCATTGACACATACCGTGGAAGATGAACCAACATTCTCATTCGGATCTTCTAGCTCCTGTAGATATCTGCATAGTGACTGTCTTATTTCAGATGCTCCTGCTAAGTCCTCAAGTGATTGCCTGGTTCCGGTTATTGGTTTCGAGTCCTTCTTTACGTCTTCTCCTTGCACGGAAGTCACGTTAGCCGTTGCATCCGTCTCGTTGCCAGACTGTTTCTTGGCGATATGTGGCTTTTGGTTGTTTAGATAATTTTTAGTGTGCGCTTTGGTTGTGTCTTTCTTTAACTTTGGCTTATCTGGCATCGCATAGACTGGAACTGGTTTTAACAATCGAAATGTGTGAATCAACTTTACCTTGGAGAATATATTTTCACATTTTCAATCAAACTACTTATCATGAATTTAATTACCACTTGTGCACTTAAATCATGTAAAATAAATCAGCAAATCAGCAAACAGAAAATGCGTGTTGCAAAAATAAGTTTTAATAAAAAACTAAAATATACATGAATTTAAAATATAAAATGGTCATGAATATTGGTTACGCAGATTTTTGCAGAGTTCTTATGCAGAAATATGTTTTCGCATTTGAAATCCGAACATGATAATAAATATGGAATATTATAACAGTATGCATTCTTTAGGTTCGTATTTTTCGAGCTGGTTATGTAAACAATAGCGCTCGAGACCGAAGGTCGAGCGTTATGTGGTTACATACGCAACGAGAAATAATACGAACCTACAGAATGCATACTGTCATAATGTTCTTTTTATTATATACCCTTCTCGCTCAAAACAAATTTAAATAAACTAAACACCAACATTTTAGTCAAAAAACGCTGTTTACATAATAGCAGAAATAACAAAAGTAACGCGATAATAAATTTATGAAAGGCGTAAAAATACAGTAACGTTTGCAAAACTGCGACGGAAATTTCCTATTTTGGATATCTTGATGTGCCGGAAAATTACGACAGCCTTCTGTGTCGTTGTATATGACGTCACATATAAGATGGAAAGCTGGACATTGTTCGATACGGAATTTCTAATCTGACGAGTTGCATCAATTTGGCGGATAAACGATGCACTATGCTAAAATCATTCATGGGTATATAATAAATAGTTATATATTTTAAAACTCTTTCTGTCAAAACAGAGAAAAACTTTTGTAAATTTAAAATTTGTCTACACGTACCGAACACGAAACTTAATTAAAGTATACAATACGGACAGAGGTTATTTAAAGATTAATCGAAGTAATGTTCTGTTAGGGATAAGTGACCTATCTTTCATCAAGTTAAGAACATTTTATATAAATGTTTTTTTACGTTATTTTCGTAACTCGAAAATTACGAAATAATGTATTCACATATTGACAAGATATATTTTAAAATACCAGAATCATCAAGTTCGGGTTGTCTCCCTCTTTCTACAACCTCACTTAAACGGAATGCATCATTACTGTGATGATTTTCTTTTTTCGTGTTGACATCATCCCTTCTGTCCCTTGAATAACCAAAGAAATTATGTTTAAAACGTAACTAAGTGTTACGCTATCATGCTTTATTAAGAACGTTTTTAAATTAATCAATAAAACGATGAAATTAACCGGTAATGTTTGCTACCGAAATATTTTGTTTGTATTTGCTTTTTCATTTTATTCGTTGCATTCATTTCCAAAAATATATAAATATAATTCTGAACTTTGCCAGGTATTAAGCTATACATTATCCAATTCTTAATTGCTAATGTACATTATTTTTATTGTTTGTTCATCAAACGCTATATAAATAGCCAACGTACATCATGCGAATGCATTCATACATGCTACTTTTATAAAAAAAACAAAAAAAAAACCCAAAGCATCAACAACCAACAATAAAAAATAGAACAACAATTAAAAAATTATGTGGATTAGAACTCCAAACAAGTTTTAATAAAAATGAATATTTACCGTCTTTTGATAAGAACGACAGCTATAACAACAGCAATAATAATGATCAGAACCACAGCTCCTCCGACAGATCCTCCTATTGTAGCCGCAGATCCATCACTGTCTTGCATTGGGTCCAACTTCACTGTTTTGAATTTTGTGTTAATACTACTGTATCTTTTTTACTATTATCAGTATAAATATTATTAGTATAATTATTATTAGTATAATAATAATAATAAAAATAAATATAAAAATAAAAATAATAATAATAATTATTATTATTATTATTATTAAAATAAAAATAATAATACTTATTATCATTATTATTTTTATTTATTTATTTGTTGATTCATTATTATTATTATTATTTATAAACTAATCCGACCAGGAAATACCAATTATGATTGTAGAACTTTACCTTATCATCAACGTTATTTTGTCAACTAATGTTATAGTCTTTCATAATAGTTGTATGCTAAAGGAGAGATCGCTTCTATGTTCCAGTTAATTAAATGCTCTAAATGAGCGTAATTTACGGCATACATGTAGATTATATCCTGATTTGTTCCTTTAGTTTAAGATCTTATTCGATGGGACCCATAAACACAGAGAAAACAGATTTCTCTTCATTGGCAACAGCTCGAAAAAGTTATACACCGCTAAATCTAAACTAAATCAAAGGCACTTTACCATTATTACAAAACTTTTAAAGATAAGACAACAGAGGACTCGATCATGCTTGCTTACCGGTATAAGCAGATAAGTGCAACCATCAAAATATACGGCAAATAACGTTGTTTGAAAATTAAAATCCGTTTATTTGCATTGTATTATTAAATGATAAGTTTTTAGTGTATCTAACAGCTTCAAATAAATTTTGTATATGACTAGAACTTACCTTGAAAACATGAATCACCCACAAAGATGCCAGAACACCCATGTATGCACTTGCCTCTGATGTCACGCGATGTATTCAAGCAGTTGATGCTAGAATTCTGATCACACTGAACAGAATAGTGACCATCTATGCATCCTGCTAGGCAGTGACCTGTTGATTCATTACAGCTGGTTTCTCCTTCTATAGGTTTGCAGTTGTCATTACAAACAAGTTCGCACTGTTTTTCCCAGTGGTTGTTTTCACATCCATTGACACAGTCTCCCGTTAGCCAGTCACATTCATTATCTAAACAGTAATCGCTACAATTCTTGTCACATTGTTTCCCGTATATGTTTAACCTTACACATCCATTAAAGCAGTCACCGGTCTCTATTGCACATCGCTGGTCACCTTGATTTATTTTGCATTCAGGGCGACATGATTCAGAACAATCAGAAAGGTATTTACCGTCTTCACAAACGGTGCAGTTACCATCGCTACGTGAACATTTTATACAGTTATTCGGGCAGTCATTTTGACATTTAGGTCCCCATTTTCTATCTACGCATCCATTTAAACATGTGCCATTAGATCTGTCACATTCGCTGTCTAAGCATGATGTTTGACATTGCTTGCATCTGTGATAACCATACGAAACATCTTCGGAAGGATAATACCCGGGTTTACAGAAATAGCACCTATTTTTCGAAGGTCCATAGTTGATATGACATTCAGCACACAACTTATCAACATCCGCACATTTCATGGCACAGTCATAACCGTAGTAACCAGATTCGCAACCATGAGAACAATTAACTGCTGATATACAAGCACCGTATTTACAGTTACTACTGCAAGGGCAACAGGCACCGCCCTGGGCATAAAATGAATTATTTTTACAACTGGAGCAAGTGTCATCTACACATACGTCAGTTTTACACATACACCTCTCATTCACATTTGCAAAACCTGAACGACACCGAGTACATGTGCCAGCATCATGGCATTCACAGTGAATTGGACAATCGCATTTGTCACCTTTATATCCTTCCTTACATCCAAACGAACACAAACCATTGCTATAAATACATTCGCCGTTTCGACAGTTGGTTGGACAACTATCTGAACATTTTGTCCCCCAATGTCCTTTTACACAGCCATTTGTACATGACCCAGTCCTTTCATCGCACGAGTTATTCAAACAAGTTAGTGAACACGATAAATGACAAGACATACACAAAGACAATTTGCTGCGTTTTGTCCCATAACGGCCGTCGGTACATTTAGTGCAACTGTAGCTATTTTTAATATCACATGCTTTACAAAACTTATTGCACTGTGTAAGACAATCAACGTTACTCCAGCCATCATTACATCCATCGTAACAATATCCGTCGGATTGTGTGCATCTTCCTTTGAGACAGTTAGAGCATTGCCAGTTACAGGTGTTCCCATAATAGCCTGGTTTACAGCTGGTACATGACGAAGAAGACGTACATGTGATGCAATTATCAGGGCATTTGCTAGTACAATATTCCCCGTAAAACCCAGTTTTACACGATACACATCTGCTATCAATGTTACAAGTATTATTAGAGCAGTTGTTAGGGCACATAGTAGAACAGGCATTTCCAGTGTACGTGTGTTTACATTCGCTGCAAAATCTATCAGCAGGGCAATTTGCACAGTTGTTGGTACAATTTGAACATCTGCTATTAATATATGTAAATCCTTTATCTTTATCGCAATCGGTACACCGATCTCCAGTATAACCGATCTCGCATCCGTGATTGCAAATTCCAGAATCATTGACACAAACACCCCCATAACACCCGCTGCTACATTTAGACTGGCATGATAACCCGTAATATCCACTTAAACATTCATTACATTTATTATAGTTAATGCAAGTTTTACATTCATGTCGGCAAGGAAGACTGCAGTTAGTGTAACCGTACGCATTATAATACCCATTTTCGCATTGTGTACACGAGTTGACCTTTTCGAAGTATTGTGAGCAAGCCACACAATTTTCTGGACATTTATAACGACATCCATCTCCCCAGTATCCGTCAATACATCCAAAGTCACAGCCGAAATGATAATTTGTGCATTCCTTGTTTTTACAGCAGTCACATTCCTGACACGCAGCTTCGCCTATAACTGTAAATAAATTATTTGATCAAAAAACGTATTAATTTTCTTCCGAGATGGACGTTCACACATTTGCAAAATACACCGCATTTCGTTGTTTATTATTTTGTGACGATAGTTGAGTGTTTATGTAAGAGCGTCGAGGTGTGCGTTAAATGCATAACTTTAGTGTTCTTTAAATTTTTGGTCTAAACCTCTATCAATTATAATATGCAATATTATTATATACCCATAAATGATTTTAGCTTAGTACATCGTTAATCCACAAACTCGTCAGATGAGAAATTCCGAATCGAACAATGTCCAGCTTTCCGTGTTCTATGTGACGTCATATACTACCTTTCACTAGGTTGTCGTAATTTTCGGGAACATAACGAACTCCAAAAATTGAAATTTCCATCGCAGTTATACAAACGTTACGGTATTTTTACGCCATTCATAAATTTTCTACGCCATTCATTAATTTACTACCGCGTTACTATTTATTTCTGCTATTATGTAAATCAAATTTTGACTAAAATTTTGTTGTTTAGTTTATTTAATTTAAAATTTGTTTGAGCGAGAAGGGTATATAATAAATGGAACATTATGACGGTATGAATTCTTTAGGTTCGTATTATTTCTCGTTGCTTATGTAAACCACATCACGCTCGACCTTCGGTCTCGCGCGATATTGTTTACATACCCACTTGAAAAATACGAACCTACAGAATGCATACTGTTATAATATTCCATATTTACCATTTGTGAAATGTGTAAGTATCACAGTGCAAATATAATACTAATAAGTTTGCTAAGCACCAAATTAACCACAAATAATTGCGAGATAATGATCACTCAAGATTGTGTCAATTCCTTACATAAGCTCGAAACGATAAAATATCTGCTGTGATTCTTAAAATGTGTTCCTTTCAAATAATCTTTGTTCTAAAAAAGGAACGTGTCGACAAACTGTTGAAAAGTTATAGCTGTTTAAACTTCGTGGGGGTAATAATTCGGGGTAAAACGGAAAGCGATCCCTATCAAATTTTGAAAAGTGTATTTACTTTCCAAATTCGTTTGATCCCCAATATACATATAACCTTTAATGAAAGTCGTGCAGACGTGGTGACGCTGTATTTTCATAGTGTTTAATATACGCTGCATACATGTACCCGACATTTGTAAGGTACTAAATATTTAAAATCACTCGAAGACTAAACGTTTATGACTGAATAATGGAAATTGCCGATGTTAGAACGCATTTGTTTGATGCAAACATCGATAATTTTGTTTTTCTTTGTTTCACAATTATCAACTTACCATTCTTTAACATCTTCCCATTCAAGGTCTAGGTAAACCCCGAAAACACATGTTAATGGTTAAAAGATTTGTCAATATTGTTTTATAAATCCCGTTTCAAGGGCATAAATAAAACTTAGTCTAGTAACTGGCATACAATTCAAGTGATGTATAAAAATATTATTGGTGCTCACCAAACTGAGTATTATAATTCATTACTATTGATAGTATTAAAAGGTGGAAAAGGAGTGGTCTATGGGTAGAGTGTCGGACTCTAGATTCAGAGACTGCGGGTTCGAATCAAACCAGGATCCACATTCGGAGCGAACACTTGCTTGCATCCAAGGAAGCAGTCTTTGTGCGTGATTAAAATAGGTTGGAGTAACACGTGTTCTTTGATCCATTCATGCCCTTCAAATTATTTTAAAACACTCTGATAAAAAACGGTTTAATGGAGACTGTTATTAGGAAGTAAAGAATTGCATAATACTAGTATTGCTTAACTCACTGTACTAATTAATAGTTCATAGTTGTAACATTAAGTTGAACCAACAATTTACCATAACCATACTAGAAGTGTCTTTCAAATTTACAGAGGGCAAAATAACAAAAAAAAAAATCTTGGAAGAGTCTTTTACTGTCAAAATTTAAGTGCTGTTATTCTCTCTATTGTGAAATAAGCACTACACGTCGAAATCACCTTCCATGCAACTGCACTCTCACTCTTTAAAGGTCTGACAAGAGTGTTATTCTCATATTTGTCCGTTTTACACCATTAATATATTCGCGTTTTATTTCCGTTTTAATAAAATTATATCGAGCGTACCTCTGTTACACTGAACACTTATCAGAAGATACACGACAAGTACTACAGCTGACATGTCCTTTTTCTAAAATGTAAAGAAAAGTATATGTTACAATAGATGAAAAGGGAACTTTGAAAGCGACCGAACACGAAACATATGAAAATATTGCAGGCTTGGTATTATTGTCCCCGTTCATGCACAGTAATAGAAATTCAAATTACTGTCCACGCCGCCTAGCATCGGGTTGAACGCTATTCACATTCACATTACAGATTTTATAGGATTTCAATTATGAATCATATTGTATTTATTTTGTTCTGACTACAAAAATACTTTAAACCAGTAAAATATAGTTCTACAGGGTAGCTGTTTTCATGGAAAAGTAGACCACACGAGGTACCTTTTCGACACTAATCCAACGGCTATACAAGGTTATCTCTTATAATCCGAGGCGTATCAACAACAATTTGTTTGAATCGCATTTTCCTAAAAACAAAATAATTGTTCAGTTTAATAGTTAAACCACAAGATAGGCAATTGTAGGCGCTTTGAGGGATATCACAAATTACGAGAACAACAAAGTTGTCATAGAATAAAAAGCCGAAATCAGTTGTCGCTCTCTCTTCAATTCTGAAATAGCCAATAAGTTCATTTATTTTTATCAATTACATTGTCAAACGGAAACACCGACAATAAAGAATGCAATCATTTCATCAATCAACAATTCTTTTCATTATAATTTTATGATCCAAGTATACAAGTCTATACCTTACAATATGTATACAAATTTGAAACAAAATAATACATACCTTTTCGTTGCTTAACTGGTCGCAATCTTGTGGACTGCAACAGGGTACCCACTATTTGGTACAGGGCAGCTGTTACATGACAGTGAAATCGGTGTTGCAAAATAGTGAAAGAGATATTTTACCCAAAACTAAACGTCCATCTTTCCGTCGATTCTTACTTTCGGTCATACCAGTCCGTTTTTAATACCTATACATTTTTATCCGCTTAAAGGTTTCAGATCGAAATGCGTAACCGCACAATCTGTTATTATTGTTCAATTTCTAATGTAAAAGGTATAATTTAAATTATCATGTAATGTGCCAATTAACTATCTATTTAATCACTTGAAATTGTATAAAGTTCTGTAATATGATAAGCAAAGTCTGTTTAAAACACTACTAAATTTCCCAAACTTTAGTTCTTAACTCATTTCAAATAAAACTTTCCGTTGAATGAGTCTTCACTTTCTTTAAAACTTTAAACAAAATGGCCTCTAGGTTTATATATTAATATTGCACTTTCTCGACAAATTCTATAATATTAATATACGACAGCGCAATATAAGGAGCCATGTCATTCTTTTAAAACACTGGAAATATATAATTGAAATTTAAGCATGTCTTAAATAAGATTTGTTTTACAATACTGAAAATTATGAAATTGTCAATTTTTCCGATTCCGTTCCGATCCGCTTCCGATCCTTATGTCATCTATAACCGATCCGATTCCATTCCCATTGCGGTCCAATTCCAATTCCATTGCACTCCAATTTTTTTAACTCCAGACAATGCGCTCCAAACGATCTTTAAGCTCAAAAAGATTCTTCCGATTCCGATCTTTTCGCTCCCGAATTTCATTGGTCATTAACTATAACGCCAGACAATGCGCTCCAAACGATCTTTAAGCTCAAACCGATTCTACCGATTTCGATTTTCGCTCTCGCTTTTTATTGGTCATTACTTATAACGCATCTCGCGCTGAATTTACATTTCTGTGACATTTTTCTTATTTGCAGTTTTGTTTAATTTTATTGTTTAAACCCCGTGGTTTCTAACAAAGTAAAGTGATCATTTGAGATCTAATATGACGTCCTACTAAATTTTACATCAGTTTGAGGTAAGCGTTTATTACATTGTATTTTTAAAATATAAACGTAAATTAAACCCGATATAAGTGACGTTCATGTTCATTTGAGATGTTTAGGAACCCAGCTGGTTTGGCGTAAATCAAGTCAGTAAATGCCCTTGGTCCGTATGCATCAATAAGCAGTTCATAAAACTATACTCAACAAAAATAGAAACCTGACACTTTATATTTGGTGTATTTTCCTGGAATCAGATTTAAAGCTAATTGAATTGTGGTATGTAATAAAAATTGTGCATGTTTTGAACTTAATTATGCATTTTAATATTTTTGGTGCATGAAACAAGTGATTCAGTGGTTATTTTCTTTTGGATGGTGCAAAAATATATAGATTTTGAATATGCACCTCATACTTATTCAAAGTTACAGTGTCAGGTTTATTTTTTTGTTGAGTATATTTAGCCTAAATTTACACTCAAGGAAGTAGCAAAACATGCAGATTATAACGTTGAAGAGCTAAACAGTGTTTCCCCGCTGAAATCAAAAAGAAAAATAGTTTCTCTTTTAGTTTCGGACAGTGTTTATGGTTTATATTTCATACTGGACTTAATAAATGTTTACGTTCAAAAGTGTTTATTAGCATTAATTCCTTTTCAGTTGTGAATCTCCTTACTAAATAAAATAATACGAGGTACAATCAGAAAGTTCACGGACTGGTCCTTTTAAATATATTATTGACGTCCGATCGTCATAAAATTTACCATGCATGTATTTCTATTCAAATCTAATATCAACAGGTAAGCAAAAGTAGGTTTTAACAAGTATTTAATTTTTTTAACATTTAGCATATCCACAGCCCTAATACGGAGCACTTTAGAATTTGCCTTATTTTGCAATGAGATTACTATTTTCTTTTTGAAGTTTCTCAAAATAAAGGCCCCAAACTGTCTTGATTTTTCCGCATGACGTCAAAGGAACGTTGCTAGTAAACAATAACAAAATTTTGGCGTGATCGGTTAACGTATCGCCATTTTGTGAAGTATATTTTACGCCGTGTAAAAAATCTGAAGCAAGAAAATGACAACGTTAAGTGAACGTACGGAGCAGCGGACAGTGATTAAATTCTGTGCGATGTCTGTTATGACCCCGACGGAAATTCATGAAACAGAAGAATGGTCTTGTTAACTGTTCCAGGACTCTTGTGTTTGAGTGGCACAAAAGTTTCCGGGAAGGTAGGGCGGATATCGAGGATAATGCACGAAGCGGAAGGCCGGGAAATGATTCGCGCTCAGTCAAAATGATTAAGGACGTCCTAGCAACTGATCGGCGCAAGTCTCTACTATATGATATTGCTGACACTGTCGGGCTGAGTCATGGAACTGTCCATAAAATAGTGACCCAGGACTTGAACATGAATAAGGTATGTGCTCGCCTCGCCTGCTGACAGATGAAATGAAAGCAACCCGTGTAGACGCTTCTCGTCGATTGTTACGCTGTTTTGATAGTGAGGGTGAACGGATTCTTTGGCGCATCATTACTACCGATGAAACTTGGGTGAATTATTAAGATCCTGAGGGTAAACGAGAGTCAGTGGTTTGGAAGCGTCCTGTCTCACCCCCTCCCAAGAAGGCAAAGACATGTAAATCTGCGAAGAAAGTAATGTACATATTCTTCATGGACAGTCAGGGGATGTTGTTACAACATGCCGTACCAAAACCAGCAACGGCCAATAAAGAGTACTATCAAAAGGTACGCAAATTTAATAGTTGAATGCAATATTTTAATAAAATATTATGCTTAATAATATTCCTAATGCCTAAACATAATTAGTACCAAAAATTAAATGTTTCTAAACTGTAACGCGTCTGTGGCATTAACCAATTTAATGTAAATTTTTCTTAAACAGGGATCTTACGAACGCTATTAAGAAAAAGCGACCAGGCTGCGACATTGAAAATCTAATATTTCATCAAGTCAACGCTCCGGCGCACCGGGCAGATGAAACACTACCTACCATTGACTTTTAGGATATGGGAGATTATACCATGCCCCCTACAGCCCCGATCTCGCGTCACGAGGCTTCTGTGTTTTCCCAAGACTTAAAGCAGACTTAAGAGGCCGAAGGTTTGATACCGAAGAAGAGATAAAGTATGCTTTTAGGTCGGCAGTCAGAAGCTACTCACCAGAGTGGTACGCAGACATATTTCAGGAATGGGTACAGCGACACAGGAAATGTATAGAACACAGTGGTGACTATTTGAGAAAGCATGAACGTGACGGTAAGCTCTTTATGTGACATAAACGTCATATGGACGTAATCGACGTCGCGAAAGTGCTCCGTACATGACATAGTGCGTTATTCTAATGGATCAGTAAACATGTTTATGTTTGTGTATTTTACATATATTTATATGTTCTTGGAGTGGAATAGTTATATTTTTATGTCATATATTTAATTACAGAATCGTACGGAAAATAAACAAGATATCATGAGAGTCCGGGAACTTTTTGACTGTACCTCGTACATTACCGGAATTATGTAGCACGGGTGAATGTACATGTTCGTAATTTCTTGCCTTGTGTAAGAAAAATTATTACGTATTTTCGCTTAAAGGGCACTTTATATAAAAAGGTTCCGAACTTAATTTCAATAATATCAAGCGTGTGAATGTCAAACACACCATTTATTATTATATGTTTTCAGTTTTATTTACAAAATTATCGTTAAATTAGTTTTTATTACTAATGTTTGATAGCAGAAAACAAAATTAAATTATTGTCAATAATTGCTTTGTTTAAAGTCGTTAAAAGAATCGGAAGAAGCGATGCGGATCGCTTCTATGTATAACTGAAAAACTATAGATAGAAGCGATCCAATCCGATCCGGTCAAAACGCTCCGGTCTTTTCACTCCAAGCGATCCAATCGCTAAAGCGATTCCGATCCGGTCAAAACGCTCCTGTCTTTTCACTCCAAGCGATCCAAACGTTCAAACCGATTCCGATCCTTTTATAAGTATACACCTGCGTACTGGGGCATTACTGAATTTATAATTGAAGTATTGCTTCAAAACTTTTAATAAAACATGCAAAAAAAAAACAATATTAACTGATTTATCAGTTAAACAGTTTTCAAAATGACAGACAACTGATTCTTCACAATAATGTAGAGTACTGGGACCTACAGAATACAAATTCACATCAGTAAATAAAGAGTATGACCAACAACAGCGCGTATAACTGCAAGACACATTGATCTCATTGAGCTAATACAGTGCTGATTGACTTCTTTAGGGAATCTTAAGCCAATTCCTGAAGAAGCCCATTTTCAAGTTGCATGGTTTGTCACGCCTCTTCCAAGATCACAAAACAGATTTTCAATTAGATTTAGATCTGGAGATCTAGCGCACTATGGAAATATTCTGACGTTGTTCACGTCAAGAAAACGTCTGGTGTTTGCCGAACGATGACACGGTGCACCATCATGCATAAACTGCATGCATCTTTGTGCTTTAAGACGTGGATGGACAATAGGAACAAGGAATTGTCGCTGATATTCTTCAAAATTTTAGTTCCATTGGATTAAAACTGCTACAGTCATTTTGCATTGACATACCAGCCCACAGCATTATAACTGATCACCCATGATAAAAAATCCGCTATAACAATATTTTCGCGATTTAACCGTACATCGTGGAAGGTGGCCATATCGAGGGCTGAACGGAAAACTGTCGTAACTCACTTTTTCAAAAGTTTACAGGAGAAGCAAAAAACTTTATATTTTGTTACTTGAATATTTTTCTTAAGTTTTTATTTAACAAATAGGCATAAAATATCAATAATTTACCATAATAAAATCTAATGTTTTGAAAAAAAAATTATTTGAGATAATATTAAATAATTTTTAACTTACGACAGTTTTACATCCGAAATGTTTAAAATACTGATACTAAAATTAATGGAAAACTGTCGTAACTCAAAACAGCTTATCATCTTTTGACATTACAAGTGATATTAATACCTTCTTTGGACCTTTTTTGGTACCCATTCTATTTTATTCACTTCCTTTAATGCCTTATAGGTTATAAAATGTATATTTTGATGCATGTTGATCAGTTTTCGACTAAGGGAAATTAACTTCAATGCACACTGTTGATTTATAAGCAGTATACTGGATTTATTATTTGCAAAATTCTTGTATTATCAAATGTTTAACATTTGATAGTATTCTTTTTATATACAGTCAAACTTGCATTAAGCAGCCACCTAAGGGAGTGACAAAAAGTGACTGTTTAACTCGGGTGGCTGTTTAAGACGGGTAAAAATTATAACAAGATTTCAGTTTAAGACAGATGGCTGCTGAATACAGGTGTCTTTTAAGGCAGATTCAACTGTAGGTATTTGAAAATTCAACTGTATACTTGTTTTGCATATTGACTTCCATAGATTAACATGAAGTTTGTGAAAGTCTTAGTAAATTTTTGGAAACTAATGCAAAATGTCTTTTACTTTCAACAATTAATAAATATTTTCGACGGAGAAAATAAATTCAGATAAGTTTCATATCAGAAATTAATTTTGACTAGAATAACAAACTAGTTTTTTCTTTTCAAACAGCAGATATTAATATGAGCTATAAGGCGAAACTTTGATGAATGTGGTTTCACTGAAAGACAATTTACTGCTATTTTTGTACATTTTGTTTTTAATTTTATTTGCAAAAATTGCTTTTTCCAGTATTTAATGAATTTTGTTATTGATACGATGATTGCGACAGAATTTGAATTGTAATGGAAAACTAACCCCTTTTTGGCAAAATCAATGGGTGTTTAGCTGAAAGCAAGGAGCCCTCAACCCTTTACTGTATGGTTGTACCTTTCATTGCTGGGTGTGATGGGCTAACAGTGTAGAGCTCCGTATCAGTCGGCACATCTGTGCTGCCTTATTTGGATTTAAAATATTCATTTTTAGAATCATTAGGTTATTTCTGACCAATAAGCAAATGTGTAGATCTAGATCCAGATCTACACTTTTTGCTCATGTGATGAAAGGCATATCCATGGAGTAATTTAACAGAGTAGTCTGATTAATTATGGCAAAATTTAATTTCCTTTTCCTTTTGTGTTTATATTCGGTAACAACTGTGTTGATTGACAGATGAGCCAAATGTACTAAAACTTTGGGATCATGGTCAAATCACAAAAGCAATTTAATTGTAAACTTTATATATTATTTAATAAAGATCATAAGCATAATTATATTCAAGGATAATTTTATAAAAACCTCAGAGATACAAAATGACTAAACCAACTGATATAAAAATGTTGGTCTGTGCCACAGAGCCAAAAATTCTTGTCGCGAAATAGTTAAATAAAAACAAACATCTACTCAAAATGAAATTAACCTCAGAAAGATATAAATAGGTAGGTTCTATGGTAGATTTTAAGCTATCTGGAATGACGTAATTGGGCATGTGTTAATGACTTAAGGAACACTTAATGAAGCAATAAATGGGAAAAGGTTGCGCTGCAAACCCTCATCCCAATTTCTGTCCATATAGTGTACTTAAAAGAAAAACACCTTAAAGTTATTTTGCATGTGTCTTTTTAATTGGGAAAATATGTGCAATTTTCAAAACTGGGATAGTAAGGTATCTTTTCAAATTTTGGTTACGTTGCTTTCACAATAACTTCAGCTCTTGCCTGTATTTATGTACAGTGGTAAAAAAGCAACGATTCAAGGCAATGATCTTCTGTTGGTTGAATCCACAAAAATATGTCTTCATAAAAATAATTTAATCAGAAGAAGAAAAAAAAATGAAAAAAGAATCGGGAAATATTATGATTTTGGAGAAAATACACTTTTAGGAAAGAGGGAACAGCCTTGATAACCCCCCCCCCCCCAAAAAAAAAGTCTCAGTGTGAAATTTAAGTATCATCTTCAAACTTAGCATATAACACGATTTCTCGTTTTCTTATGAAATTACCATTAAACTTCCAACATTCCTTTGAAAACCATAATTTTGATCAAGGAATGGGTAAAAAAAAGGCACAAAACACATGTTGCGGATATGTTTCACTTGGACGTGAACCATCGTATTCTTATTTAAACAAAGATTTTTTAAATAATTTTTGTCAATTTTGTTTGATCTAGTTGATGCGATAGCTTAAATAGTTAGGTAAAAGATGTTTTTGCATTTTAGACTTGTTTCAGTCTATCCTCCTCACAAAAGCTATTGAAATAGATGAAAAGGGAATTTTAAAAGCCACCGAACACGACAAATATGAAAATATTGCATACTCGGTTTGATTGAGCCTGTTCATGGACAGTAATGGAAATGCATATTACTGCCCACGCCACCTAGCACAGGGTTGAGTGCAACACAATATTTACATCAATAAACAGTACAATTTTGATCCATCCCAAACGATGGAATGCATGTGATGTAACCGTCAATGTGGTATTTTCAGATTACTACCATTCCAAGTTCAGCGGCATAATATTATGGTCCCCTGAGATAAAAGAATGGGTTTGCCCTAAACAAGAAAACAATGGGCGGAACTAAACAGAATGGAATTTTGACAGGGGATCCCAAAGGCAAAATTTAAAAAGCAGGAAATAATTATATCCTTGGGGTGATTGAACAATATCCAAAACTGTATTGGCTGGGATATTGAAACCACCCATCTTTAAAGTGGCAGAAATATTAAAACAAAAGAAATTTTATTAGTACTATTAACCTAGTACATAAGTAGCGTGCTCAAAGACCTTCAAAGGACGTAACAAATAACAGCACTGATTGAATGTACGGGGAGACAAGACTATTTGACATTCAGTTTTACCCCTACCTTGATTAAATGTCATTAGTTTATGAACACACTATGTATTTGAATGCCAATACCATAAAAAGAAGTGAAACTGGTGTATTTAGTTATCTAAGTTTCAAGAGTTTACTCCGAATCAATGCGGAAAAATTAAAAGTACATAATTGTTGTAGTCATAACCTTGGTTAAGTGTTACTCTCAGACAAGTTTGCTAAACTTCTCATGTTCAGCCCTCAAAAAATATTGTATTCAGTACTCTGTACTGTGAAGGTTGAACAGTTCCAGATATCATGATATCACAATGGTGACATCATCAGTTGTTCATGAAATTAGTTCATGATCTAAGATACGACAGTTTTCCATTAAGATCATTGTATGTAATATGAACTCTCATTATGGAAAACTGTATGTAACTCAAGTTACGACAGTTTTCCATTTCTAAAAATATAGGGATTGAGATACGACTTTTTGCAACTATCAAATTTATGTGACTTAATATAAGAATATGGTGCTAAGATTTTTTGTACATATGTATTAGTGGTAAAGAATGTCAAAAATGCAAAAATATGATTTTTGAAAAAAATGTGAGTTACTACAGTTTTCCATTCAGCCCTCGATATGCGTCATTAACTCATTGTGATTTTTTTTCTATGGGTGTCAGTATTCTAAATGATTGTGAGCAGTCAGTTGTCATTTTGAACAATGTTTTACTAATAAATCAGTTAGTATTACTTGCACGATTTATTGAAAGTTTTAGAGCAATAGCTCAATTATCAAGCCAGTAATGCCCTGGTACGCAGGTGTATACTTAGAAAAGTTGTTAAGTGTATATCCGGCTATTTCTTTTATCTTAATTTGTTTTATCAAATCTGTTGGACCCATTTTGCTTCAATCTCGGCATCTGATTAAGCGAAAAAAGCTGGTCAATATTGAACTTAATTACTTCGATTTTTTTTCAAAACCAGAAGAAACATTTCCCGTATACATGTGTAATTGCTTACTAGTTAGTACACAGACTTCTTCCGTATTAGATTTTCCTTCAGTGAGATCAATGAATCGGAATGCAGTAAGTATATTTGCAGTGTGTACAGTTCTTTTTTAAATTTAGAATCAATTTTCCAAGGCGGTGGTCCCTCTGGATCTCATATTTATTCATTTTTGTGGTGTCTGTTAAAAATTGATCGTTTCATAACCCATGCTTTCTTTTTCCCCCATGCTATGTGGTTGCGGCTGTGTCGTCTGGCTGTGGCTATTCCTACTATGATAACTTAGATATAATTCCAAAATAAACAGCCATACCAAATTATTTACAAACATAAAGATCAACAAACAATATAAGTTAGTGTAAATATAATTAAAGATAATCTCATTACTTAGAAATTGCTGAACTCATTTGGCCTTCATTATTTTCCTAAAGTTATTGATTTGAACTAAAACATTGTACTATTCCTTTAATTAAATAACGTCAAATAGCATTAGATTTACTTTATCCCCATCCTTCTTTTCCGCAGGACCCATGCATCGATGATAGCGCTTTCAAGCGAAATCCATTTAATCTGAAAGGGCGAAGACGGAGCAATGCTACTGTAGTATTCCTTAAGATCTCAATCAAATTAAATGCATTAAAAATTTTGTTAATTAAAATTACTAAATTAATTTATTTAACAAACACCGATACATAAAAATACATCTAATTATTATTATTATTCCAAAATACAGTGACAGATAATATCGGATTGCCCAAAAGGTGTAATATGGTAGCCCGCAGCAACCCGGCAACGGGGATTTCGTGCACTGATTTGAACCTCTAGTTTGTTTAAACTATACATTAGTAAAAGAACAAATATGCAGGTCTATTTTGCAAAGAAATTTTTTTCTGGAAAATGGACTTGTCTAATGTCTAATGTGCTTCCAAAAAGTCAAAACATAAAAAATGATGTTGTTATAGAGTTGGCTCGGTTTGCTAGCAATAATTATCTAGCAACCACAAAAGTTGCTGACTTGTTTGCTGTCTTCAACCAGATTTAACAGAACTGAAGCGTCCAACATTTTTATTAAAACAGATTTCACGCACAATGAAACTGCAGAAGAAGTTTTTTAAAGAAAAAAAATGAGACATTCAAAACTATTGAGGATTTCCACCATGCCCAGTTCCATACAGCAAATCAGTGCTTAACTCCAACAGAACAGTTCCAGTCCCCAGACAAACCTTGTAAGATTTTAGTGATGGACATTACGCCCACAATAAAACAATGCGAGTATACATCTGAGCATCATGATGCTCCAAAAGAACTTCCACAATCTCCAGTTAGTCTATGCCCATCTTCAGTGAGAGACAATGCGTCCTCAACAAAACAGTGCCAGTTTGTTCTGTCCACAACAGAACATTGTCAATCTAAAGTTGACCAGTGTAAAACATTAGCTGCTGAATGTCCCCAGTCCCCAATCAAACCATGCGCGTCCCCCGAGACAGACAAAAGTAAAGAGTGCCGAACTAAAACTGCGCCCCCAATTGTGTCAAATGATCACATGATTTTTCGTAAAGAAAGACAACAGATGGTACTAAAAATTGAACTTGAAACGGTAAACTAGTTTGTTGATATGAGAACCTGTTGGGGCAAGTGTGAGGTTGGTGCACCATAGAACCTGGTTTAAACCCCCAGTAGCAAATTGTTTTGCCACTGACCGTTCCGAGGCGGTTACCCCTCAGGTTCTCACTTTCGTTAATTGTTTGTGAAGTCATTTTTGAAACTGATAATTATAATACCATGCTCTCTTTTCCTCTCTACGTTTTGGCTGTGTGGGAAGGCTTAGTCTGCTGGATGTGGCCATTTCTGATATGCATTTATCACTTTTTCAACAATATTGCATGCAAAAGCACACCAACTTATAAAACCTAAGAAGCTAACAGCATTAAAAAGCCAAAGGGGCGGGTACTGAATGACCTTACGGAGACCAGAGCAACTAGAGACTATTCAGCAAGAACACGATGACAGGGCTGAAAGAAACAAAACGAGCTTCTAAGTTCTATTAATAAAAAGATTTCCCTATAAACTTTCATAAACTCCTTATTCCCTGCCACCGTCGTGCAATCAAATAGGTAAGCATAATGATCAGCTAGCTAGATGGGTAAAGTTTATAAATCAAATCTCCATAAAAAAAACTGTCTGTGAAATACCTTGACGCAAAAATTGATTTTAAACTGCTCCTGTATTTTTTTTAAATTAAATCTGGGTATCGGCGATAAAACTTGCAAAGGTTTTCCTAAATTTGTGATACCGATAACATTGTTTTTCTGATTTGCTAAGATTACTTTGATCGAAATCATTAACATCATTGCAAGCTCTAGAAAAGCGAACAGTCTGAGAGATATAAACCCCGTAAAATGTTGCACGAGAAACATCGCCGTCTAAAAACGGAAAGTTACAATATTAAAATTAAAATAATCTCTTTGATCATATGTTTTAGTTGTGACGTATCCATTTTGAATAGAAAGATTAAGATCAAGAAAGTTTGCTTGCTTATATGAAGTGTTTGCTTTATTAAGTTGTAGTTCATAAGAGTAAATTTTATTAAACAGAGATGAACAATTGTTATTATCTATATTCAACAAATCATCAAGGTGCCTCGATGTGTAATTAAAGGTTGTAATAAGGTCATTCTGATGTTCCGTAGAAAGAGAGAACATAAAATCTCTGCTGATCTGTTTTTACACTGTTATTAAAGGGATTACATGTTGTCTCTTTCTACCAAAACGATTCCACCACATCAAGAACAAAGAACAAAGGGTGCACAATTAGTACCCAATGGATTGCCTATTACTTGTTTAAAGATAGGGGTACCAAATATCACATAAATATTATTCAGTAAAAAATATGAGTGCTTGAAAAAGGTCTTAACAGGTCCAAAGAGTATGATTATCATAAGAACCATCTGTAAAAATGCGCTATGATCATTACAAACGATAAATGCTTTATTTGCTCTATCAATTTTTTTTAAATGAGACTGCACTTCTCTTATTAATTATGAGCTAGAGAAGTATATAAAGTAGAGAAATTATAAGTGGACAAACAGAACGCCTGGTAATTATTTGATTTCAGATTCTTTAAAATGTCATTTGATTTTTTATGGAAAAAAATAAATTTTTGCCAGTGTTTTCCAAAACTTTTTCGCAATACTTAAATTACATGTTCTTTTATAGCTGTAAGACACGATGTTAAGAGCACGGATAATTTAGTTGGTGTACAAGAACAAGAATGTGCAATAAATCTTGCTTTGTACGGTGTTTTGTGCATTTTAGGCAACCAATATACAGTCGGTACTTTGTCCTGTTTTAACTGAACACAGATTCTAAATTTTGTAATTTGTAGAGTGTATGCAGAAACAATATCACTCTCAGACAAATAAATCAGTGTATAAGCGTTAGTGCAATTAAGCTCTTCAGTTTGAACATTAATAAAGTGTATAAGTCACACTATAATTACATTATTTGAAGCCCTATCAGGAGGTGTTAAAACACATATATTGTGAAAGTCTTGAATACCCTTTTACAAATGACGAAAGTTAAAACGAGGTCGAGATGGTAATAAAGCTTTGTTTCTCTTCTGAAGGTTATACGAGTGTCAATTATTTTGATTTGTTTTTTCTGTTTGAAAGAGCATTAGGCTCAACATGTTCTCGTTTACACCATTTATTGCAAGAAGAGTTCTAAGACTCTGCAATTTCCGCACGACAAGGTATTTAAGTCTGAGTCCGATGGAATTCTATATTTCGGACGTTTTGAAATTAAATTGCGGATTCTAAAGTCTTTGATAAAATTTAGATCCCTTGTAACGATGTGACCGGCAGGTAAGTAGCACAACTTCGATTTGAACAGTTTCATGATATTGGTGTATTCTCTGTACGTGGCTGAGTTTCGGAATAATCATTGATAAAATTCTATCTAAACAAAACGTCTTCATCACACCAAGTCAGGTCTTTGTGCAATTTGTTTGTATTTCATTGAATTCATGATTTCATAATGAAAATGTGTTTGACCTCGCACGTGCCAAGGTTTAACTGTAATAACAATTTCTGACCTGCCTTGTGTCGATGTGGGATAAAAGTTACACAAGTAACACGAGTATCTAACGTGACAAGAGTACTTAAAAGGTTAAAGAGCCACCATTGAGGATGCAGATGTTAATTAGCAGTTGTATCATAAGCGCAAACATCCGCCTGACAATAGCGCATATTTACGAGTACTTAAATTTCCAAAAGGCCGACATCATCACTATCTTTACACGTTAATTCATTGTAAACTATACAAATTACAGTCAAACTAAGTCTTGTCTTTAAAGACCACTCAGAGATAACCCAAAAGAAGGCAGGTGTTCTTTGTTCACAGCTGAATTTTTTTATTTTAACAAAACCAGTCTGTAGGACATCCACTGAACCAGAGTTCTAATTGGTCATCAATTGATTATGTTTACAATGTATGCTAGTTTCGTTTCTTCCCGACGCCAAGAGAAGTTGTGGAAAGAACTTTTTTGTCTTGAAATCAATTATCTAATATCTTTTTAATCTTTTTGGTAGTTTTCTTAAATGAATCTAATACCATTTACTTACACCACAGGGACAACATTAAAACATTTTTTTTAATTGAAAGGGAGGTAATTTTAAAATTGGATACTTTGAAGAAATTTATTTAAACAAATGTGATGTTGATTAATAAGACTTTATGTTTTTTCTACTAATGAGGGGTCGTATTTAACAAAACAAGAAATTAAGAGCAAATATTTGTTTGCTTGACTTATTTATTCAAGAAACGCATTTTTAGCAAAATTAAGGATAGCCCTCGCCAAACTGTTTCAAAGTCAATAATTTCAAGATTAAAGCATAAGTTGAAGACTATTGTTGTCATATGATCATAAATAAAGAGTAAATTCAATGTGTTTCTAATAAAAAAATACGGATAAAAAGTAACCAATTAGAACTTTGGGTGAGTAAATAAAATGTTGGTTTTTGTTTACATATGGTCTTGAGCGCAGATTGGACTGTATACAATTACCTAATTATATATAAAGCTGTTTTCTACATATTCTCAGTCTATGGATTTCAGATTCAAAATAAAGTTATTACTTTGAAATAGACATTTTAAAATGGAGCATTATTAGTTCAATAAAGTTTACTAGAACAATAGCAAAACATGTTTCTCCCAGTGACTACAAAAGGAAAATTTGACATTCATGTTTGCATTGTTTATAACTATTGTTCTAGTAAAGTTTATTGAACTAAATTCTAAGACATTGTTAACCTTGATATAGACAACCTTCCTGTGACTGTAGTTTAATACTATGGTGGATAATTTGGAAGGTTGGACTCCCGGTAATAAGGCTACACTCAGTGAGAGAAATTGTTTCATATTTCTAATATTTTATAATTCCTGATTGACCTGTAACATTTATATGCCCTATTATTGATATCTGAAGTAATAAGAAGATTTTTAATTATTACATAACATGAAATTTTATGAAAATAGGAAACCACACTCCCCCCAACTTTAACAGTATATTGTGACAAATGATACCACCTTAATGAACAGACTGAAACCACCAAACTCATATGAAGACTAAACTGGGCCAATACGGGAATTGCTTGGCCAATATAATAATAGCTGGGCCAATATTAAATAGTGAATAAATAATTTAAAGTAATAAATAGTAGTGTCCTGGTAATACGATCACCTGCCAATAAACAAGGTGCCCAAAAGCAACACCAAGATTTCACGCAACAAACAACATCTTTTCGCAGAATATGATCAGACAATAAACAAGTTATGACAAAACTTTCAAATCATTACTTAAAGAATTCGCTCCCATGTACATGCTGATGAGGCAATATCATAATAAATTTACACATAAAAAACTAAAACGATATGAAAAACTTTAATGAACAGTTAATACAGACTAAAACATAAAAATGGTCACTTCTCGCGGATTCGGATATTTTTCTAAATTAGTCATAGTCCAAATTATCTAGAAAATTCGATGGGTATGATTACAATTACTTAAAACTTTGAAAAAAAATGGAACGTTTTTATCCGTATGTTAGCAGACAATTAAATTCTTGTACAATAAATTTAATTTAAATACGCATTAATCTCGAAGAATTCGAAGAACTTGCAATGCAAGTTACATACCACGAGTAGAATGAAGTCAGTGCAAAACAATTTGATCGCTAATAATACTACAGGTATATAAATGTAATATATATTCTTTATGCACAAATCATCGCTTATATGCTATATACATTCTATATGCACACTTTATATTTTAAAATAAAAGTGAAAATATTTTAACGTGTTCAGGTACATCGCACTGCAAATGCTGGCATTACTTTTTAAAATAAATGGGAAGTCCGTTTCGGAAGATGTTTCTGATATTCGCTTCTATCAAGTTTCATCTGAATTCATACTGTATTTAAAGTATCGGAGAAAAACATGTTGTCCGACGGTTATTCCATGGTCACAGTCTTATAAAATCATAATTATATTAACAGTATATTGACTGAAGGCTGATCTAAGAATGGAAACACTCCCTCATAACAGCAATTACTGCCTCGATGCAAAGTTCGAATAATTGTCAAAAGACCGAATATACTCGTTCACACACTGGTGACAGAAAACGTACTGCTCCTGAAAAAAAGGAATATTTAAAGATTTATCGTAATATTAAATTCCTGTATCATAATCAAGCAACGCATCGCTTTAACATTTCTGACAACGCCAACTGTAGACACATATATGTGTTTATTCGTTTTTATCATTCTTTTGTTAATCGATGTTACTTAGCTGGATTGCGGTAAGATTTATTAACCTTGACAGAATTGAGCATACATATAAGTTTCCTAGATTTCGCTGAGTGTAATGAAGCCCTGGTCAACCTGAATCTTATTCAAGAGTTATAATAATGACACGAACATACAACACTTCTCCGTATTAAATACCATTGTGGTTGATTCCGTGTTCACAAGGTTATGAATTGGACGTAATTTCACCGTTTTCATAACACTAAATCGCCAGATTCAGTCCTGGAACAGAGCTGGCCCACAATTATTCTTTAAGAAAGAAAGTCTGTCCCTGGCAAAAAGATCACGCACCTTAAATTTCCTTGAAACAATGCAATCATTAATACGCAAAATATGCAAACGGCGCATATGTAAAATTCTCAATACACTAAATTGGAAACAACCGCAATCAATTTAATGATGTTTAATAACATGGTTAACAATGACCCTCTCACAGACCAAACCGACGTCTTGGTTATGAAATGTTATGGCCTGTAGAATTGATATAACACAGAACATGTCATATATTTCTCAATAAAAGTATATTTACCTGGCTGGGAATGGCCCTATGTCTCCTAGATTTCACTTGCCTGACTGTGTTGACAACACTGACCTCCTGGTCTGACTGTATCTTCTCCAATAGTAAAGATACTACACAGAACAAACCACACTTCTCTGCACTGGTCCTTAACAGAAATTCAAAACTTACTTTAAATAAATATGAGAGTAATCTCATCGAAACAAAATCAGTGTTGACTGACAACTGGTTCAATTGTTACATCCAGAAAACAACAATTACAAATATTAAACATATTTTATCAAACAGCTCGTTTTATAAATGATGTTGCCAACACCGGGAATCGAACCTTTACCGTCCGGCGACAGCGTCTAGCCATCGAAAAACCGAATAGGCTACCGATAAACACTTGTACATGTATTATTAAACACTGATTTTTCTATTGTGACAGTTTGTCAAAATAAAACTATGATTTCGTTTAGAATGGTTAACATTCTACATTAAAAATGTATTGGATAAGGCAAGCTTACAAGCAGTGCACTAGAACAGGTCCCGCCTCTGCTCCGCCAGATTTAAACTCGACGTGATGAAGAAAGTCTAAGAAACTGGCAGCATCATTCGGGCATTTCATATCGTCAACCCACGATGCCAACTGGAAGTGCTGAACAATATGATTTTCTGTACCAGCCTAAAATATAGAGGATATTTGTTTTTACCAGTGTAAGATAGAAATACATATATGAGCTCCGGAATTCGTTTTTTACGAGTGGCGGAGTTCACGAGTGAACTATATTTCTATCTTTCATTTGCAAAAACAATTTTTTTTTACTTTATGCTTTAAGTGCAAAATTTGCGTGAATTAGACGATACAGTTGCAAGAAATGGCGCCAAAACCGCTTGTTTATAACGAGACGTCATGACGACAAATTTACAAATTTGAGCCCGTTTACTAAACGTTCTCATTTGGTATGTTATGTGCGTTTGGGTACCAACGTGAAAACAATCAGTAATAATAAAAATACTAAAATTTACTGAAAAGCATAAAATAAAATAATTCATTTAGCAAGTCTGGCATTTATACTAACATAGAAGTATCAAGGCTGATTTACCGATAAAGCTACCGAATAAACTACTGGTGTTAAAGAAAAAAAAGAGCAACATGAAAAAAAAGTAATGCGCTGTTGGCATGAGTTTGGAATTTGATTACACAGATGCTTGACAGTAAAGAAATAAACGTAACAATTCTAATAAAACAACCAACCTTCCCATGGTTTGATATCGTCAGTCTCCTATGGGTAAAGTTTTGCGTACTGGTCATTCTCTCCGTCCGCAAAGTGAATAGTCCTCTCTTTAATGTTTGATTATCGGCGGGATAATAAATTCCAACATCCTGTATTGTATATTAAATTTTTACACATTCATCTGATTTTCAAATAGATAAAAAGAAAAATCAAAAAACACCTTACACAATACAACAAATATAAAAATATTGCAAGCTCAGTTTCATTGAACTTGTACATGAGCACAAATAGTGAATATTATGTCCACGCAGCCTAGCTCCGGGTTAAGTTTCTTTATACAATGAGGCTTAAACATCTGATACTTTCTTTTTACACGGGGAGATTTAGGACTGCCGCCAGATAATTCGTTAACTTGTAATACGTTTAGCTCATTCCACAATACTGTTAAAAATTTGATCAGAGCTTACCTTAGATTTATTTGTTTCTGGTTCCATACTGACAATGCATGAACATTTCTCCTGGACGACCAATGTCAGAAAGTCGTCCACTGTGCCAGGTAGTGGTGTCTGAGCCAGAATGAAACGGTTCACATGTCGGTAACTCTGTAAATCATTTATACGAACACTGAATGTTTACATCAAGTAAACTTATATTCAAATACGAGGTGTAAACTGTAATGTTTCCCCGTTCATGTTAGTGTATTTGGCAGTGCACAAGAATTCTGACATGAATTAATGGCTTATGTATATGAAGCTTTTCTATAAATTTGTTAAAAGTAAAGTAATAAACAAACAGCTGACAAAAAAACAACCTTGGAATAAGAATAATCTTACAACTTACAATTATTCTTAAAGATTTGACATATAGCAAACAACTTACATTGACATATAAAGCGTTGATATAATCAGAAGCTCCAGGTTTGAGATTAAGATACAATCGAGGACGATTCCGATCACCTGAAATATGCATACAACAATAATAAGGACTTATTTGTAACTTATTAGTAAATGGCAACACATATTACGCAAAAATACACTTCTGCATATTTCACTTGTTTTCTATTATCCACCATCTGCACCATTTTTCATGATTCGATAGATTTGCAATTTTTCGCTGTGGCGTGTTTTCCGTAATATTTTGTTTGAAAAAGACATCAAATCATCGTATTGAGGAAAAGTACCGATTCAGCATGTCATGTGCAAAGTCATTTTGGACATTTGACCAAATCTGAAAATAGTGAACTTTAAATACAAAAACATCATTATACAAAAGCTCATATTTTAAAACTTGCATTTATCATAAAACATCCAAAGTTTAACGTGCATAGATTCCTGTGTTGAATTGATTTTTAATGCATTACAACTATAACAATATGATAGCAGATCTACCTGGAATATCAGCGCCGACTCTGTTCTTCTCTTTGATTCCACTGTTCTTTTTTACCGCTTCATTTTCATCCTTGGATCGTTTCTCTACTGATTGTTCTAGGTCCTGTAATATGCCATTAAAAGTAAAGTTGTTGTTTGAGTTAATTATCGAAGTTTCATACAAGTGTTTAAAGTACGGACCTTTCCAAACAAGTAACGGTAGCCTGATGTGCTTATTCTGAATGTGGAGTGTACTGATAAACGTTTCACCATTGTTTAGGAAAGCCAATCCCACAAACTAGCACTCTCATTTTATTCTTTACTACTACATTGTATGTATTAAATCGCAACATGAACTTTGTAAGTACTTACGTGGAACTTTTGTGCAAGAGTTTTAATATCGTGTTTTGTCATGTACTGCTGAAAGTGTTTGACTTCTATAGCATGACTATCAAACGTCAGTGAATGTACAACAGCTTTATGCAGGTATTCATACTGCTCCTGTAAAACAATGTTGAGTTCTATAGCATGACTATCAAACGTCAGTGAATGTACAACAGCTTTATGCAAGTATTCATACTGCTCCTGTAAAACAATGTTGAGTTCTATAGCATGACTATCAAACGTCAGTGAATGTACAACAGCTTTATGCAAGTATTCGTACTGCTCCTATAGAAATACTTAATTTGTCACATAAGTAACAATAATGACCTAACATCGTAACATTGACTAGGAACTCTATAAACTGCTATGTTTTCCTAGTCGCGCTGATCATGCAATTCTTTAGATAAACAAAATGTTCAATGTATCCCGAAAACATAGCTTGAGTTATTGCCCTTTAACACCTTCATTTTTTTCACCCCTTCTCTTACATTATTTTCTTTAACGCCTTACCCTCTTTAGACATTTAACCACTTGACTGGCAATGATCGCGTCCTGATTAAGTCACAGTTCATTATTACTTGCTCTTCAGATTTCAAAACTAATACTGGTGTATCGTAAATATTGCACCTTCTTGTACGTTTATCAAATGTGTTATAATAATGTTTGTTGTAGAATTATTTTATGCTTTTATCGTGATATTAGATTAAGACAACAGCATACTTTGTCTGAATGGCGGTATTTAGAATGCCTATATTGTTTGTGTTCGTTGCTTATTGATGTTCTTAACATACAAATTGCTTTCATATGCTTACAGTTTTGTGTCCGTCTTTTTCCAGTAAATGCGCCCACTGTTTGCTGAGAATAAAATATGATATCTCGTTTATTTCATTTATTTATTAAAAATCGGACATGGTAACCGCTGTGTGCAGCATACTAAAGAAGCGTTTTGCCCATGTCAAACATAAACGAATACTTACAGCCGTTTGCACCATATTCACCCTTTGCTCGCGTATGTTTCTAACACAGGAGTATACATACCGCTGTTTGCACCATATTCACTCTTTGCTCTCGTAGGTTTCTAACACAGGCGTATATGTCCACATTTCCCTCGGACTCGCCTTCCTTTGTCAAACAGTCTAAGGCTATGTATGTCCCTGTACGTCCGATACCGGCACTACAAACACAACAGAGACATCATATGTTTTAGGAAACACGACAAACTGCAAAATATTGCAGGCTCGGTTTGATTGAGCCTGGCCAACATTCCTGTAACGTGTAAACGCATAAGTCAATTAATGCAATTAATAAAATTAAGTATTAAGCATACCTGCAGTGTACAAGAATGGGACCATCGAGATTCGTCTTAACACTCATTACTCTCTGTCGGAACTCTATCAAACACGTGACATCATCAGGAACACCTTGATCTGGCCAGGCTGTGAAGTGAACCTGGGTTATATTCCTTTTAGCGGATTCCTGCCACGAAATACAAGTTTGTTTTTTTTTTAGAAATTTTGTGTAAAACTGTCTGCCACGATAGGATACGATTGCAGTATTTTTATCATACTATAAATGTTATCAATGTCATCAAATAGACATTTATTTTCCATTAAAGTGCTTTTTTCGACAATTGTAAATCATAAAGATTTCAAAGGGCATTAATGAAAACAACACTGATTGAAAAAAGACTCTCAACACAGCAAAACTCAACTTCTTTAAGTGTTGATTATGCGAATACTACAGTTTAAAAGTTGAACAATCTGACCGCATAGTCGGCAAATGTTTCTTCATCGAGACAAGCTACATTTATGTCAGCATACAGTTAATCATGTTGATATTACCTTTAGAATATTAAACACCCTGACCGAATAGCCGGCAAATATTTCTTCACTGAGACAAGTTACATTGATGTCGGCATACATTTAATCATGTTGATATTACCTTTTGTATGTTGAACACCCTGACCGTATAGTCGGCATATGTTTCTTCACTTAGACATGTCACATTTATGTCAGCATAGAGTTGACTGAAGTCTTTCTCTGGCCAATACTGGTCACATTTTCTGGTCTGAAATCAGGCAGGACAAACTTGTACACAGAAACAACTCTCGACAATATATTGTATTAATTAAAAAAAGGTGAAACATGTCAGGAATTGCCACATTCAGAAAACAACAGCAGACTGTGTTCATATTTGCAGGGGGTAGGGTAATACAGTTTTAAGTTCTGCTTATCATAAATGCCTATAAAATATCTCAGCAGGTGTTTTAAATGTCGATTAAAATTATTGATTTCATTATCACTTGAATAGACACTAGTACTCGTACACTAGTACAATAGATACCACAAATTATTGGACTTATCTAACATTTGATTACACCCTCAGATTTTATGCAATTGTATGATAAAAGGATCTATTTAATAGTTTGTATTGTTTGCTTCCAAAACTGTTCAGAAAACTTAAAAAGGAATTTACAAATTAAAAAAATGAAATGCATACAAACGTTAAGATTACTTGGTAGAATAGTGTGTGTGGTCCATCATTTTTTAGGAGTGTACCAACCCAAAGTTGAAAATCCTTTGCTAATCCTTTTTCTTCGGTAACCCTAAGGTTCGTATTTATGTTTTTTGTTTGTGCTAACATTTTTTTTATTATTTTAATTAATCTATGTCATATTTTTCTTCTTTACTTTTTGGATGTGTGGATAGGCTGTGTTTTTAGATGTGGTCATTCCTGGAATGCATATTTCACTTTGTATTGTAATAGAACAAGTATCTAACGTAAAACATGCCCAAGGAATAGCCACACCCATAAAACACTGCCTCCTTATATAGTCTAAAACAGAGATGAAAAATAGAGTATGAATTTAAAATACGCAATGTTCAAAAAGGACAACACAATCAAAGAAAGAGGAACTTGATACCTTACCATCTTGTGACTTTAATGCAATAAAATAACTTAAATTACAAGAGAAATACAACTTTTTTCTGTACACTATGCCCTTCATTGTTTCTGTTTAGCTGTTTATGACTTTGGGTGAAATTTTGAGGTCAAATAATAATTTGGTCTAATTTAAAGCCGAAAAATCAGACTTTTAAAAAATGTTTTTACAAGTTACCAATCATCAGCATTCGCGTGCCATCACTACCTTATTTCGATTGGTTATCTGTTTATAAAATGAAACTTCCTTCTTCCTTATTGCAAAATTATTGTCACTAAAAAACTTGATAATGCAAGTAACACAATTACAAAGTAAACAGCATTGTAATGAGGGAAATTGTATATGTTACCTGTCAGATTAAGTCAAGAGAGACGAAATCCTAGTAGGTTTGCATTTTAAGTTACCGAAATAAAAGTTACTGTACCATATTAATTTTGTTTGCGTTTAACATTTCTACATATTTTAATAGAATGTTTATATTATTGTATTCAATATTGCAACGCAAAAATAATGTAACGCGTTTAAAACAGACATCTACCTCGTAAACTTTGGCCAGAGAAACATAAAATACAGAGGAATGAGCTGATTCGGTTTGATGAAATCTATCAAAGTGGTCTTTAAATACCAGCACTGCAGGTTTCACAACAATACCATCACCGTTTATATATAGATATGTCTTTTTCACTAGGAACAAATAAATTATTATAAAACAGATTTAACGTAGGGGAGAAAATTTACCGTCACCTTACAACTATTAGCAACTGGCGTTTTTATACGAAAAACTTGCTATTAGCCGACACTGCACAGTATGTAGCCACAGACTCATCGTGCTTACCCCACCTTCCATGAGATTCGTCAACATGATAATTTTGCCGCACTTTTCTTGCCATACCATACGCCAGAATGCTGACATATCATCCATGTACTTGTAAGTCGGTCCTAGAACAAATAATTAAGTTTCATTAATTTCATTTATCTGAACATTTGTATTGAATTATAAACTTGCCAGAAAGCTGACAAACCAAAGTCATCTTTTATATAAGAAACATTTTGAAATTATTTGATTTGAGTTAAGTTTCAAAATGGTTACTTGTAGGATAATTGTAATAAGTTTAAATTTGACAGGTAATGAATTACACAACGCAAATAAATTGTTGTGGATTGATTAAACCTGATTATCTTCTTACTGTAAACTACGTTTAAACCAATAATTGTCTTCTTGTTTCCTTCCGGCACCATTTGAGCTGAAATGTTTGATGTTTGAGGCGTGATTCTGTTTTGTTATGGTCTTCAAAGCCAATGCAAGTTATTTGTAATGTACTCCTACGGGAGTGCAAAACAGGTAAATAATACACTTAACCAATGTTCTAACTAAACCGATCATATTTTCTAAATATCTCAGCAAGGATTCGGGATAAACACTTCAAACTTGAAATATAATTAGATAGATCATTTCCTCTTCTTTGTGTGAAACAATTATTAAATTCTCTTCAAGCGTTTAGAAACCACTGGCATTTAATCAAGGTAGGGGTAAAACCAAAAGTCACAAAAATGTCGTATTTGATACATTCTCCGAAAATGTCTCGTTGTTTAAATATGGATTTTTAAGTAATTTTGAACAATTCTATGCACTTCTGCAATAATTCGATTGTTTAGATGTTACACAGAAGACTTTTAAGCAGATTTTGTCGTTTACAGTATATCCTCTATGTAAAAGCTACGGTAAATTTTGTGGCTTTTGGTTTTGCCCTCACCTCTGTTAAATGTCATTGGTTTAAGAACGCACAAAGGGATTTAAAAGAAAATTTCAGAAAATGAAGTAAAAATGTTGCATCTTGTTATGTTTCAAATTTGAATACTGTACTCCATTTCTATGCGGAGAAATTTATTTTTTTTATCGGTGTCGTTAGAACTTTGGTTAAGTGTATAACAGAAAAGATGACACCATACACCGTTAATGACATAATAACAGTATACGTTTACTCACCTAATGATGCAATATAAGCTTTCAGCTTTGTGTAACCCTAAAATTACAAAATATAGTTCACATACATGACAACGAATGCGTGTGGCATGCTTAACTAATCATCTTAAACGTGTATATAATTATGTGTAAAACTGCATGCTCTTTAAGAAAAAAAACACGTTTTTACAACAATGTACAGTTGTCACGATTGTTTAATAAGGAACAAATCAGATACAATAATTTAGCTTATTATGCTTTTTAAGTACTATAAACTTGAAATCTTCCTTATACCACTTACATCAATATAACTTGCGTTGATATAGTCTGATTCACCATCCCGGAGAACAACTCTCGTGTCGTCATCTGTTGAAAGATATTGACCATTGAGATATTCGTGCTATCAGAACAAGCACTTACTAATTCACATTGTGCTAATTGTTGAATATGGATAAGAAGACAGCAACGTGATACTCAGATAATAAAAACAAAAATAATCTTACAGTGGTAATATGAGATGATAAAGTATTTCCAGTGACTCCAGCATTGTTCACTTATTCTCAAATAAAGGTAACATACTGATATCAAATTACGTATACTCGCTGCAATGCTAAATTGTTATGTAACGGCAGCGCATTGTACATATTGTGAACTAACTTAATTGACAGACAATGTAATAAAGAAAAAAAACAACAACATAATTTTATAAATGTTTGAGTTTAAAATTTAAGATCTGAAAAATAAAATTATTAAAAATAAATATGTAGGCAACTGATTATCAGGATAAGCAGGTTGTTGATACAAGTACTCTAAAAAAAATTGACAGTTAAATGGGTCATTCTACAGCTGTTTTATCTATACTAAGAAATCATTTACCTAATGTGTAACGTTCAGTTATTATAATGGATCTAAATCAATGAAGCAGGGACAACTTGTGAGCAAGAAACGTTCTGATTACGATGGAATTCTGAATGCTTTTGTAACATCTAAATTTTCATAAATAATTTGATAATGTATTCATAGTTTATTTGGAGTTACCTACATGGATAAATCCCTCTGTATCTGTTCTTTGTAATGTTATCCTTTTTCTGTGACTCAGTATATTTCTTAATCAGTCCCTCGGGTAATAACTGCAAATCAACAAAATTATTTTTTATATGCTCGAAACATTACACGCATGCACTCTAGTTGTATAACAATTAGTGTTGGGATATCGGTTGCAAATCACAACTGATCATCAATTGGAATTGGTTGCAAATTCTGATGTGATTTCACCGATTATTTATAGGTTTATAAATCATATCTGTGTAACATTAACAGTTTTTAATGGTTTCTAATAAGAAACATATATAATATCCCTTATTTTTGTGTGTTTGCTGATACTTTCTACATAAAGGTTGGTGCTCCAATTACAAAAATAAAACTTTTTTGCGTGCTTTTATTAAATATGCACTGATTAGAATGAATGAACAATGCTTAACAAAGAATATACAACCCAAAATACGTTGTTCATAGCACTTTATGCCCAATAGTCCCTACCAATTAATTTCGATCATGACTCGTACACATATTGACCAAAATATGTTTTAATTGTGCAGCAAGATATGTTTAATTGTGCAGTAGTTTACAGCCGGGGTAAACATCGGTTTAAATCGATTATGGAATAATTACATCGATTATCGGCATCGTGAGGTTCTTACTGATGATTAATCGATGTCTGTCGATCATCGGCACATCACTAATAACAATTGCAAATTTTATTTTTAGACAACCTCACGAGACTTTGATGAAACCTAGACTACTGTTTAAACACATTTTATCACAGATCTTTTCAATGCGATTACACTGCAGGCCCTATTTTTGTTAACTCCTTGTAATGTCTAATGTTATGCTGGATATTCATATGTACTCTTAAAGTTTTGCTGCGTTTATGGTGTGATATGCATAGTTGACGTTTGTATTTTCTGTAGACAACCTCACGGGACAATTTTGACAAAGATCTTTTCAATGCGATTACAGGCTATATTTTTTTCATAAAACGTTTGTTATGTCTAGTTTTAGGCAGGTTAAACAATATGCATTCAGTCTAATGTTTGATTATTTATTGAGAGGCTGTGTCTATTTATGTTACATGTGACGTAAATCTTATTCCACCGAAATATTGCGAACTGATTATCTGATTACTTTTTAGCCTTAATCAATAGTATTATGATTATGGCAACTACTTGTTTAACACAAATAGTACCTTAAATTCTTCTTCGAAACATTCTCTTGGTTTGTTGTCAACAAATTCAGCCAATTTTTCTAGCGGTATTTTCCTCTTGAACACTTCTGCAGTGTTGTAATACGTGTCGCCTACCTCCGACTCCTTAACATTAGACCCAGACGTCTCCAGAACTAAAGCCTACAAATAAATCGTGGCACAAAATTGTAAACATTAATATCAAAGATATCGCATATTCATGCATAGTTTTTGTACCCGGTATTGCAATAACACTATGTGAAGTCCTTTCTTCTAGATAATGTGTTACAATATGAGATACGGGTATTTGTAAAATTGTGTTGGATTTTTAATTTCACGGTCGCGTTAATAAATAACAAAAGAACACAAATCGAGGGCTGAACGGAAAACTGTCGTAACTCACTTTTACAAAACTTTACAGGAGAAGCAAAAAACATTATATTTTGTTACTAGATTATATTTTTG
Organism: Corbicula japonica; assembly: GCA_038501625.1. Classification (NCBI taxonomy): domain Eukaryota; kingdom Metazoa; phylum Mollusca; class Bivalvia; order Venerida; family Cyrenidae; genus Corbicula; species Corbicula japonica. The sequence goes on from JAZAYU010000952.1 coordinate 53,562, forward strand.
AAGTTTTTATATTACATATAGATATAAAATATACATATTTTACTATAATAAAATCTAATGTTTTGAAAAAAAAATATTTTAGATATTATTACAGAATTTTTGACTTACGACAGTTTTACATCTGAAATGTTTAAAATGTTGATAGTGAAACTAATGGAAAACTGTCGTAACTCAAAACAGCTTTAGTTATCCATCAGTTTACAACTGATATTAACAACTTTTGCATGTTGAAATAACTCAACTCCTGTTATATTCATTGTATTTTATTCACTTTTATAAATTGCAAATAAAATGGAACATTTATGAGAAAATAAACTGTAAATAGACCAATTTCATACTAAAGGATATTAACATCAATGCAGTTTGTTAATTAACTGAGTAGTATAATGGTTATAATAGTTATTCTTTCTTTAACTTAATGTATTTATCAAATATACAGAATTTGATAGTATTCTATCTATATAGAAACTTCACAGTTTCAAAGAATATTAAAAATTTTGTTTAAAACATTAATAAGTTTCAAACAGTTTTTTGTCTTGTAATATAACACAAGTAACATCTTTGAACAACACAATATTTTAACTGTATTACAAAATCCAATCTACATTGCACAAAATCCAATCAACAGCAGTTTTACTTAAATAATTCTGTAGAAAATGTTCTTTGCTTTCACTAAGATAGCCTAAGACAAAGAAAAAATTACTATTTTCACTGTAAAGACCACACCACCTATTTTCATCTTACTCAATTTGGTTTTATTCAATATGATGTGGTAGCAAAATGTAAAATGGGTGGTGAGTTGCAGGGATTATTTGTTTTCTGCACAAGCAGATCAAGTCACTATATTTTTCCTTAGAGATAGGAATTTCCTCATGTCGAAGTTGCGGGAGTACTATACCGCATGGACGAGGAATGCTTGTTCTGAGTCGTTTGAGGAGATCAATCTCAAACTCTTGACCGCCATGATGAGTTTTATATTTGAGAGTGTTTGGGCTCTCACTTGTTAACTGGAGTGATTTTATACCATTCCAGTAGACTTTTTCACCCTCTGTATTAAGATCAAAGTTCTTAAGATTTTGGGAAACCAATTTAAAATCAAAGAAATCTCTTAAAGACATTTCTTTGACCTTAAATGGATGGTCTCTCCTTGCAGACCTTATTACTGCTGCCCACTGGGAACTAGTAAATACTGGGATATTTTTGGAAACAGATTCAATAGTTGCATGGATAGCATCGTTTTCGTTTTGTGTATGTCCTTTTTCTAAATATTTGTGAGTAATAGACTGAATATCAAATTTTTGAAGGCAAAACCATAGCATGGTGACATAAAACCTATTTTTATTTTGACTACAGCAATTGTCACTATAAAAAATGAATTCCCTTTTCCCTTCAGCAATCTTCTGTTTAATGAAATGGTACACACATGAACTTACTTCACAAGCTCCTCTATTTGAAATTGTTTCGTTCCAAACAAAACAAAAGCCATCCCTTGTACCCAAGTCATATAGCGAAAAATTAAAAGTGTTCAACTTTCTTTTGTAATACATGCAACTTTCAAAACTTCTTGGTGTAACTAAAATTTCCTGCAAGTCAAAGCAAGCACAAACTAATGATTTGTTTGATTTAGTTTGATTCTTGTCATTTTCTTTGTTTTCACGTGCAAGTATTTTGTTTTCAATGTGTTTTTTATAAATTGTTTCCATACTTACCTTTTGTTCTGGAAGGGAGTTTTTGTACGCCACACAAATGTCGCATTGGTCTTTAATAGGCCTATGGAAAGAGATGTTATACTCACTATTGAAAACCTTTCTATATATTGGAAGAGAAACATTTTCCACTGACTTTTCCTGGCAAATTTCTTTATATAATTCAAACATTTTGGTTATATTTAGGTCAGGACTAAGGTATTCTCTTTTAGAATCCTTACGACAATAGTGGCTTTCCATAGTTGGAAATGATTCAATATGTGACCGTACAAAGTCCAATTGTTCGGAACTATATTTGTGGGGTCTACTCATATGCTTTCCCCTTTGATCATCAGTAATGATACCACTATCTATTTTCTTATGAGTCGTTGTAACATATCTCTCTGAAATTGAAAGTGTGTCCAAGAAGAAAGTTTTACATACCTTTACTGCACCAGGACCACTTGACTCACTGTACAATGGGAAAGTGTAAGACACTGAATGCTTACGCCGCAATGAAGCCCCTTGTGTTTTTGTTTTTTGGAATGCAAACTTAGCAATGAAGTTTCTTTGCTTATTAATATCTGAGAGATTCCAAAACTTATGAAAAATGTTTTGCCTATCACTATCTGAAAAGTGCTCGTGGCATTTGTACCTGCATTTGAGGCCGCAACCTGGCTTGACAACTCTGGCATTTCTATGTTTACCTTTTTCTGTTTTATATTCTAAGCCTTGGTTCCTCCTACGTTTTAGAACATTTCGCTTCCAAAATTCTGTATTTTTTTTTCGCATGCGAGACTTGCGTTGTGTGCCCTCATCTGTTTTACCCAACATGATATTTGTTGCTGATTTTGTTTTTGTGAATGTACTTTTATCTGAATGATTTTGCTTCTGGGATTTAATCAAATGAATTAAAGGAACATCATCATCGTCATCATCACCATCATCACTCGGATTATAATTTTCATCTCTATAGTCACTATCAAAGTGATATTCACTGTGAATATCCTCATCAACAACACTTTTTTTACCATCTGCAATATCAGTACCAATAGCATCTGCAATATCAGTACCAATAGCATCTGCAATATCAGAACCAATAGCATCTGCAATATCAGCACCAATAGCATCTGCATTATCAGTAACAATACCATCTGCAATATCAGAACCAATACCATCTGCAATATCAGCACCAATAGCATCTACAATAACAGCACCAATAGCATCTGCATTATTAGTACCAATACCATCTGCAATATCAGAACCAATACCATCTGCAATATCTGCACCAATAGCATCTGCAATATCAGTACCAATACCATATGCAATATTAGTACATGTACCAATACCATCTGCTATATCAGTACCATTGGCATCTGCTATATCAGTACCAATGACATCCACTATATCAGTACCCTTGGCATCTGCTATATCAGTACCAATGGCATCTGCTATATCAGTACCAATGGCATCACCTCTATCAATTCCATTTACTACACCTATATCAGTGAATGCGTTTTCATCAAAGGTGTGCAAAAATTCTGCACTATCATTCATATTATTCAAGGCATCTGCAATGACAGAATCACAAACAGAACTGGTAAAACTCTCTAAATCATCATCATCATCATCATCATCATCATCATCATCATCATCAAGACTCACGTCAGATATACTGTCATCATTGATTTCCATTACTTCTCTTACATGTTCCTGTGCTAAAAAGAAACGGCAAGTTATGTCTCCTTCACTTTGTACACTAAATCCAGAAAACTCGGAACTTGTGTCGCTAATAGAATCATGTGGTGACTGGTGTAGTTCAAGTAGCTCAAAGGGCATGTCCACTATGTTCGAGGACAGAGAGACAGCTAAATGTTTAATAAATGTCACAAAATCTTCAACATTTCGATGGAATGTCAGTGTTGCAAGTCCCTCAGATGCAGGCATTCCTTCTGGAGAACGACTGTGAGGGTCAAAGAAGTACAGACCCTCCCCTTCCTGAATGATGGCACAAGTATAACAAGGTTGGCTATTTCCCATGGTGAAAACTGCAGTGGAGGTTTTATTTTTTGCCAAAACTTCAGTTAAAGCATCTTTTATGCTATAAAAGGGGTGTTCAGTAGATTTTCTGTCTAATGTTCCATGAAAATGCTGGCCTCTAACTATTTCCACTGAATTTACAATTAAAGGTATATCCTCTATTGACCAAAACGAGTTAGGACAATATGTTTTCATATAAAGTTCATCACCGTTTTGAAGAATTTTGTTCATAGTTTCCAAAGTCCATTGTGATGGTGGCTGATTAAGACTTGCCACGATGGCACAAACAGAATTAGACATACACTGTTTGCCACGTGCTTGAAATTTGGGATCACCTTGATGAGTTGTTGCTTGAAGTATCATTTTGATACCAAAGACTGAAATAAGTTAAATTTGGACTGACTGTATGGTGAAGATAATACTAACTTTAATATTATACAAATTTCTGTAAAGTGTAAAGCTTGCTCTAAATAATGTAATGCATCTTCTTTTACTGATTAAAAATATGAAGTTTCCACATAAAAAATGTTTACTAATAACATGATAAAAAAGTTTTTGATCATACAATTTGAACAGTATGATTGCAATACAATGTAATAATAAATAAATATTATTTTAACACATTTATTTCAGGTTAAATTAACCAAAAATGAAAGAATACAAAGTTTAACTCACCAACAGTTAGATCTCAGTTGCAGGCAAATTCCCAGTGAAATATATTTAGTACTCTGAGTTTTGTCAAGATTGAACAGTTCCTGGTAGAATCTGATGACATCATAATGATGACATCATCAATTGTCATGAAATGAGTACATGATCTGAGTTACATACAGTTTTCCATTAAGATCCTACTGTATGTAATTATGGAAAACTGTATGTAACTCAAGTTACGACAGTTTTCCATTAACAAAATTATTAGCATTGAGATACGACACTTTTGCAACTATCATGTTTATGTGACTTAAAATAAGAATATAGTGCTAAAATTTTTTCTACATATGTATAAGTGATAATGACTGTGAAAAATGCAAAAAAGTCACTTTTGAAAAAAAAGTGACTTACGACAGTTTTCCGTTCAGCCCTCGAAATGTCGATCTTCTCTATATAATGTATAAATGAAAGGTGTTTAAAAGGTCCATACAGATTGTTGTCAGTGTTATACTACTTATTTGAGTTTGGAAATTAATAGTTTGTGTTGCATAATTTTTGTGTTTTGTTTTTGTGAATGAAAACGAATCGATGACAATGCAATAATGACTGGTCCTTAATTTCTAACATTTTGCAAGTTTATATTATTACTTGGAACTACATAAAAATGTTTACTAAAATGACTAGTTTTCCTGTTTAATGTTTTTTTCACATATTGCTGAGGTAAGCTTGCCACATACCGTGGAAGATGATCCAGCATTTTCATCTGGATCTTCAAGCTCCTGTAGATATTTGCCTAGTGATTGCCTTGTTTTAGACACTCGTGTCAAGTTCTCATGTGACAGACTTGTATCGGATTCCAGTTTCGAGTCCTCCACTTCTCGTAACACGGCGTTCTCGTATACCGCTGCTACCTTACCAATTACAGACTGTTTCAACGCGACAGATGGCTTTTGATAGTTCGGATTATTTACAGTGTGCGATTGAGTTGTGTCTTTCTTTATCTTTGACTTATCTGGCGTCGCATAGACTGGAACTGGTTTTACAAAAGAAATTTTGATGCTAACCCTATGTAAACTTGAACATGTAGGATGTATTTGTAAGTTTTTCATCAAACTACTAAACACGAATTAAATTGAACCTATGCACTTAAATTATGTAAAAAAAACTCAATGAGCAAATTGCAAACTGAAAGTGTGTGTAGCAAAAACAAATTTTAATTTAACACATAAATAATCATGATTTCTGAAGTAAGTTCTTTTAATTTAATATTTGAGGCGCACAAACTCTTGCGGATTTCCAAGACAGAGCAATCAGCGCATTTAAAACCCAACATTATTTTTTAAGGGATATATTTCCAAACTATTTCTGTCTACTAGTAAATATAGAAACATATATATTGTATACCAAAGTTTCTCTATATTAAAGTATCACTATGGATAAGGGATGCTTCTACGTGTTCCATTATGTTGCGAGCAATCTATTTCAGGTCTATTGTACGTTTACGCTAAGTTAGACAAATGAAAACGATGATTTATCAAAACACAAAATTGCCAATTGTATGGATAACAAAATGTCATAAACATGCTATTAACATGATATTGCTTAAAATACCAGAATCTTGAATATCGGCTTGTCTCCTCCTTTCGGCAACCTCACTAAAACGGACTGCATTATTACTATGATGGTTTTCTTTTTTCGCGCTGGATTCATCCTTTCTGTGCCTTAAATAATAAAAGAAATTATGTTCGAAATGTACCTAAATGTTACACCAGTGATTTATGAAAACTGAATTATAAATTAATCTCTGAAAAAAAGATAGCATAAAGAAGACTCTCCCGGGATCATTGGCTTCTGTAAATATTGTGTTTGCACTTGCATTTTAAGTTCGCTGTATACATTTGATATGATAATGCACTCTTACATGCAACCTTTTATTTAAAAAGCAAACTTAATACTGCCACTTGCAATTAATGACATTCGCATGGTTTAAAAAATAGCATATTGAAATGTACCATCAAGGGAAGTAATTGAAACTGATAACTACACTGAAGTGAAGTAGGTCTGGATAAAAATGTACATTTACCTTCTTTTCAAAACAACGACAACTATGACAACACCAATAATAATGACCATGACCACAACTCCTCCGACTATTCCGCCAATTGTCGCCGAAGATCCACCACTATCTTGCATTTGTTCAAACTTATCTGTTTAAAGAAGCAATTTTAGTATTGTATTGTTTATTTCTTGATTATGATAACTTTATCAGACCAGAAATTTGAATTATGATTATAACACTTTATCTCATAATCAACTAAATAATTAAAATATGTCTATTATATTATGTAATAATTGCGTGCTCGAGGGATCCCAAACTTTCAAGTAACGGAAACATTGCGCGAAACGTAATAGAAAAAAAACTTGTGCATATATCCTGCCTATTAGTGCATGACTGCAAAGTATATTACATATAGTGTTGCTTGAATATAAACCCTCTTTATTTATATTACTAACACAAGATATGATATGTTTTAAAGTGTATATTGTATCTTCAAGTCTAAAATATTAAATTATTTGTTCAGTAGTTTTATAGATAACTCGAACATACCTTGCAAACACGAATCATCCACAAAGTCGCCGGAACACCCATACACGCACCTCCCTCTCGCATCGCATGAAGTATTGAAGCAGTTGATGCTACATGTCTTTTCACACTGAGCGGAATAATAACCATCTAAGCATCCGGCTAGGCACTGACCATTTGTTTCATTACAGCTAGTTGTTCCGTCTATCGATATGCAGTTACGACTACAAACATGTTCGCACTGTTTTCCCCAATGGTTGTTTTGGCATCCTTTGACACAATCTCCCGACAGCCAACTACATACATTTTCTTTACAATTGTTGCTACAATTCTTTTCACAGTGAGCCCCATATAAGTTCCAACTTACACATCCATTCAAGCATGCACCGTTCTCTATTGCACAAAGCAACTGTCCATCAGTTTTATTACAGCTAGCAGTACATGTCCGTGAACATTCAGTAAGATACTTACCGCCTTCACAGACATAACAATCTCCGCTTTTACGATCACATTTAAGACAATTATTTCCACAGTCTTCCTGGCATGTTAACCCCCACTTTTTATCTACGCAGTCTGTAATACATTCGCCAGTTGCACCATCGCATTCTCCGTTTGAACATGTATTCGGACATTCTAAACACCTATTATAACCATAAGATGCGTCCTCAAAGGGATAATAACCGGGTTTACATCGATGACACCCTCGACTTGATTTTCCGTAATTGATTGGACATTCTGCACACCACGGATCAACATCTGCACAATTTGCGGCACAGTCATAACCGTAGTATCCAGATTCGCAACCATGAGAACAATTTGTGGCTGATGTGCATTCACTGTCTTTACAATTACTATTACACGGACAACATGCACTGTCATGAGCGTAAAATGAATTATTTGTACAACTTAAACATAATGAATTTAAACAAACGTCAGTTCTACACAAACATTTGTTATTTAAATTTTTAAAGCCAGTAATACATTTGGTGCACGTTCCAGCATCAGTGCATTCACAATTTGTTGGGCAGTCACACTTTCCACCTTTATATCCCTCCTTACATCCAAAGATGCACGATCCGTTGTTATGATAGCATTCGCCGTTTAAACAGTTATCTTGACAAAAACTATTACATTTATGACCCCATTTTCCTTGTACACATCCATTTGTACATTGGCCATTCCTCTCATCGCATGTGTTATTCAAACAATCTGTAGGACAAATTAAATCGCAAGTAAGATATGGATCATAAATATCATTATTTTGGCCGTACCTACCGTCTGCACATTTACTACAGCGGTTGCTATAATATCGTTCGCATGCTTTGCATCGCTGATCGCATTTCTCCAGGCAATAAACGTTATACCAGCCATCTTTACATCCCGTTTCGCAATAACCGTCATACTTTCTACAAGATGTTCCCTCCAAACATGTTGTACATTGTTGATCACATGTGTTCGCATAATGCCCTATTAAACAACTTGAACACCAAGAAGGCGACGTACATGCTGTGCAGTTATTTGGACAGCTATTTTCACACTGAAAACCATACATCCCAGGGTGACACGAAAAACAACTCCCATCAATTTTGCAATATTTTTCAAAGCAAAATGTAGGACAGGAATCAAGACATCTGTTACCTGTAAAACTGTTCTTACAGTTAAAGCAATTACCGGAAAACATGTTGCAAGTATCATGTAAGCAATTTAAAGGGCATGTCTCTGAGCAATTAATGCCATAGTAACCCGTTTTACACGACAAACACATTTTTTCAGAATTACATGACTGGCAATTTTGCGGACATATTGTTTGACAGTTATCACCTCCATAATTGTCCGTACACTTAATGCATAGACCCTCTGCGGAACAGGTTGCACAATTGCTGTTACAGTTTGTGCACATACCATTACTTCTTTCAAATCCCGTTTCACAATCGTTACAACGCTCTCCAATGTAACCTTTTTTGCAACCATTCGTACACTCACCTGTACTTTTGTTGCATGACAATGAGATACAACCTTTGCTACACACATTTTCACACGTTTGTCCCCAAAATGATGATGAAAAACAGCTGCAGTGACCATTTTCTTTATTGCATATGTTTCCACTGCACCCAGTACTACATTCGTGCTGGCAGGATGACCCGTAATAACCGATATTACATTCATTACAATTATCATATCCTGTGCAGGTTGTACACTGACTACGACATTTACCGCATTCAATGCCATTTTGAAAAAGGCCAAAGTAGCCATCCTTGCACACAGTACACTTGCCATTCTCTGAGCATGTTTTGCAACCAGATTCGCAATTCAGTGAACAGTCACCATACCACTGGTTGTTCCTCAAACCATTATAAAACCCATCATTACAAGATGAGCATACCGTGTTTGAGGTGCACGACTTGCAACTGGTAGGGCATTTCAGACTGCAGTCGTTCTTTGCTATGTTTCCACTCCATCCCTTGTAATACCCTTCGTTACATTGGTAACAGAATTGTCCATCCCATATGTAACATGATTTGCAGTTTTCGGGACACATATTCCAGCACGTGATTCCCCAGTAACCATCAGGACATCCAACTGTTAGCAATATACCTGTTTTAATGAGGGAGGTTCGATTAAAAATGAAAGCATTTGTCTAAGAAAAGAAATCTTGTAAAATATCCTTCAAGTATATAGACATAAACATATATTCAATAAACAATCAATATGAATAAATTAAAAACTTTAAAAGCACATTATTTAAACCTGGTAATCGTCGCACCGTTTTTGTTACAAAACTTTGTCAGGTCTGTAAATTGCGCCTCCTGTATATGTAGGGTGCATTTTACTGCGTACTGTTTTACTGATAAAAGTTTTAGCAAAAAAGTGAATGAGTCATATCAGGAATCGCCACACCCACAAAACACAGCCTCCTCACGCAGCAAAGAGAGAGAGAGAGGGAGAGAGAGAGAGAGAGAGAGAGAGAGAGAGAGAGAGTATGTTCGTTATAAGAAAATTAAAAGTATATGTAAATTCAAATAAGACATTTTTTTATCAGAATGCGCAGTATTTTGTCACTTTGTCGTTAACCGCTCTACTAAAAGGCCATTTCACAAGCTAACTACATCCAATATCGATTTCACTTAAAAACAGTGTCTACATAACCAAAATTAACATATTTAACTTAGAGAGGCATATGAAGGTCAGTTAATCCCAACAGTTGCGGCAGCAGCGTCTACTCGAACATGCACGAGACAGAAACCGTATATATTATCCGTATCCCCAATAAATTAGATGAAAAGGGAACTTTGAAAGCCACGGAACACGACAAATAAAGAAATATTGCAGGCTCAGTAAGATTTAGCCTGTTCATGGAAAGGATCATTTAAGTACCTTCAACAAAAACAAGTAAGTTATATTTTGTATAGTCCTTATTGGTTGTACTACCATTTGTTTTGCGCATATATAGAGATAAACACTTGCAAAATTGCATTTAATCACAAGGTCTGGCAAATATTCCACATGATTGTACATGTATCAAAATTATGTTATTCTCTACAAATAAACGCTCTGGTGCACGAATACATATCAGTTACATGTATATGACTATGAGATTAATATAAAGATTATTACATTACAATATTGCTTTAAATGTATACTAGATAGTGTAAATTATTTAAATATTTGAGGGTTGTGATTCGCAATGACTGTATCATCTATAGTATTATCATACTATCATTTATAGCAAACAAAGCTAGTACTGTTGTATCATTTAGTGCGATCTTCGTTGAATGATTTTTCAATAATCTGTATCACTTAAAGCGATGCGCATTTGATTTTTTTATCAAGTTTATGATTTTAGGTAAGATGGAGGGGTCCGTTTACATATATTGGCTATAAAAATCGGGTATATTTGGAGAAATAATAAATCATGGCGTACACAATCACGAAGAGAAGAACTTTTACACACTAAAACAGAATGATATAACAATAGTGACTATAGGTTATTGTTAGTTTGGAGGCTTGTATAAAAATTAAACTGTCAGGCCCAACGCAGCTGGGCGACCGTTTAATTTTTCACACAAACCTAGAAATAATCTATTTTTGTAACTGATAAATTGGCATACACATAGTTTACACAAATCGGTTGTCAAAACAGAATTTTAATGGCTAGTATGATTGTATTATGAGAATATGTTAGAAAGCGAAATCGTCATTTTTTTTAAACTGAAATCAGCATAAGAACATAATTATCTGACTCTCAAGGGAAGACCTTTGTGATAGTCAATCCTGGGGCCGAAAACAAGACATGAATTCCTTTGCTAAAGTTCCATTTGACCCTTTACTCCATGGGATCATATACAGCATGGGATATGGAGTACTTTGATTAGCTGTACAGTGTTTGCTATTGCATTTATTTATTATTATTTATTATTTCTTAAAACAAGTTACCATTGTATATTCCGATTACATGACATGGATATTTCAGCTGACAATGATCTACATTGGTCGTACATTGAGTAAAAGGTTTATCTTCAGCTTAAAATATCAGTAAATAACTTGATTTGCTTCAGAATTTGTATGTCACGCCTACCTGCATATGTAGGAGAGACCGGGGATAGTTGTTACACTTTTAGCATTTTTTCACAATTGTGCCTGAATCAATTGTGCACAGTTATGTTAATAGTGGCAATAAAAACTATAAGAATTTTTACCATATTCAGATACATAAAAGTGACTTTTTCCGAAAACGGTTTCATTCAAACACATGAATATTGTTGAGAATAGGAATTGTGACAAAAAAAAAAACAAGCATGTTGTATCATAAATATAGTCACCTCGGATGTTAAGTTGAAAATCACATACATTTCAATAAGGCATATTAATTGATTTATGTTTTAATTTATTGTGAATTCCGATCGAAGTTTGATATAATTTTTTTGTTTTTCTTATAGGGTTTGAACGCAAACAATGCACATTTATAACTTTTACAAGAGAACTTTGCGAAAGTTTAGTATTACACCTGTAAAAATGTTAGTTATATACATTCAGGAACAGTCACAACCTCAGTCATAGAATACACAAGCTTACCCACACAGACAAACCCTATATCTGTATTGATTTCAATGAGGGCATCAGTTTATAATTTGATCAATAAAAAAGACACTACAAAAAGGAGAGCCAGAACAGTTACCGCCTTCAAAGCGTTCAGAGGCAATAGTTTTCCGCCAGGTTTAAAGCAGTAAGATAAAGATGTAAATATTTCGGTTTATCTGTGCGTTTACATGAGCATTTTATCCGAAAATATATCGATACTATTGTCTAAAGTTGTGCAATAAACAATATTTGGGTGCTCCACGCTTTCCAAAATTTCATGTTTCATTGAGGCACGAAATACTTTTCCGTAACAATATGCCCCATCACCGACGTAACAACTTACCCCACCAACCCTTGTTGCACTTCAGAGTCGCATAATATAACATATAGCCTGATTTATTTGTATAACTAGTTAGAAAAGAAAATATAAACATTTATGTTAAGTTTTGTTTGTGTTTAAGACTTATATATGCCAGAAGAAGAAAATATCGAAATAAATTCCAAATTCGGGAAAAATTTACATCGTAAAATCAGTGTTTCCTAGCTAATCTGAATATTTCCCGGGCAATTTTAATGAAATTTACTCTAAACACAGAGGAAATTTAGAGGGTTAATTTAGTATCCACACAAACTTTATCAGTGATGCAATTATGTCGCAAAGTTAAGTGTAACAACTTGCCCCGTGTAACAACTATCCCCGGTTTCCCCTATTTAATATCGTGAACCTTGAGTTTCGAAACAATTACTTAAAAAAACCCATAGACTATGTTTATCGAATCCAAAACATTTTGGGGCGACATTAATAATCGCTTGTTGTAAATTGTAGTTCTCAGAGCGGCCTGGGTGTTAACTAATTTAGGTAGATCCAATTGTTTCGTGTCGCCGTAGTATATAAAGGAACCGAGGCCCTTATATTTCATAACCTATCTTATTTCTGTACGTAGCACTTTTAATACATGTTTTTACATCAAGCAGTTGTTCTTAAATCCGAAAAATATACTAAAATCATCTTTAAAAAATCGATTACACACAGATCATTAGAAACATACAAAAATTTGAGTAAACATGTTCAATAAATGAAGTCTATGCTACATGCATGTTTGGTCTAATGTTTTGATGTTTAATTGATCAGCTATGCTCTTCTTATTATTGTAAGAATAAAAATGATATGTTTCATCATCGCTAGCATGAGAATACCTCTCATAACCTGTTCAAACATAAACATTTACGCTGATTTTATAACACTACACAGTGCAAACGGTACTTTGTGTGAGTGATTTAAGCGATTTTTTCAAAAAAAGTATATTACATAAAAATGTAATTATTGTACGTCTTTCATAACAAGTGCTACGAGAATCGCCTGTTGAATATGTATCTGTCAATTGGATTTCTAATTACAATGCATACAAAATCTCCTCCTTTTTGAACTGTTTACTATTTCTTTGTGACAATCAGTGTGCTATATCCGGTAGATGATCGGTTTATATACAGTGATTACAATCAAGGGAGGTAAGTGAAACTGATAACTACACTGATAAATGTCTCTTGAATTTGAAATTAATGGATTCAAAGAGATAAAACAGTCTATGGTACAGAAAGGGAAACAGAATTACACGATTCGGGAATGACATCATAATCCCATGTTCCGGCACGGATCGTATTTCGATCAGAGTGGTTGCCGAAAACGGTAAATGTATAGAGCATTTTCTATTTATACGGGTAAAAATACAATTTCTAAAATAAGGCTGAAACCTGGACCAAATAAGAGGGAATACTAATAATAAAAGCTTAAAAGAAAATGACCAACATGCAATAGGTTCATTCACCTGTTGTCGAAAGCCCTAATTAAAACAATTAGTGTAAAATTCAACCAGATAAATATCAATCCGGCCTTCTTCTTTTAATCACGGCTGTAAATTTAGAGATATTTGTCAGTGCATTTATTAATATGAGGCTCGTTATGAATTTTTTTCTAGCCGAGATGCAGTTGGCATTTTGACAGAACGCAATTTCACTTGAAATACACTTAAAGCCCCAGCCCTCAACTTAAGTAAAAATATTCTATTGAAAAATCATATGTGTCCATATAGACTCCAATATATAAACTCTCTAACAGAACACAAAAGATCCGATCGAATTTTTCTTATAAACGGGATTTTCAATGATATTGTTAAACTTTTATTAGGCTAAATTTAGTGGAGGTATATTTAGCACTGATTTTTGACGAATAGACCACTTTATGCGCGATCTCGATATTTGTGACGTTTCGTAAATCCTATGATATTTCATACAACAACGGGTTAAATTGCAGTAATGCCGCCTTAACCGATGTTCTAACTTCACCGATCATATCTTTATTTAATTTCTCAGTGTTGAATCGGCAAATACTCTTCAAACTTAAAACACAATGAGATTCATCTTTATTTTTACTTCTTTGCGTGAAATAACTATTAAGACCCTGCATACCTTTGGAAGACACCGACATTGAATCAAGGAAGGGGTTAAAACAAATTTCACAAAAGCGTCACTAGCGGGTATGAAGTTTACGAAGATTCGTGACTTACTCTCATGGGTTCATACGTAATTTTGAAAAACTCTATGCGACTCTGCAATGATGCGATCGCATAGCTGTTAGAAGTTAGATATTTCAGCACTTAAGCCCTTTCGGTTTATCCTCTGTAAAAAAGCAAGGGTCCATATAATGATCATTTCATTGAAAGAAGGTAAAACGATTCATCATATTATGTTTTAAATTTTAACAGTTTACATGTACTTCAATTCCTTGCGGAGAATCATAACTTTATGATCGATGTAGTTAGAACATGGTTTTGCTGCAGTCTGGCTCTTAGATTTGTTCCGTCTTTCTAGATGTTTATAAAATCACGTGTATGGAATATACTGCTTCACCTGTCAGTGATTTCTTTCAGAGAGTAAAGGAAATCGAAAGTGATGTCGCGAACCTTAAAGAAGCACAAGGTCATCAGACGAAACAACTTAAGATGATTGAAGATTTACTAAGTATGTATCATTTTTTTCATACCGAGAAGATGCAACAAGTTACAATACAATTAAACATAAGAGATACGTGTTTTAAGAGATCATTATTAATAAGGAAGCCCTGTTATTTATTCCTTTTACAATAATTTCTTCATACTTTTATAACAGTTTATTTATGTATGTATGTGCCTAGTTAAATATCTTCTTTAGTTATTTCTGAAACCAAAAGATGTTTAAACTGAAAATAAAGTTTGCAATGTCAAGTAAGAAAATAAGTTAGCTGCGTCTTTTAAATTTTGCATTAAATAAACACAAGGTTTCTTTTAATATAAAGTAAATACATGCACCATTGCTAACTGTATAAAATCGGCGCCAACGAGACCAGGTTATGTCCTTTTCAGGACACTTCATGGCGTAAACACAAAGTTTTATTTGAGTTTAAAACTCATAACATAAGAACATCGTTAAATAACAACATATATTATTCAAATAAAACTGGTAACGACAAAAAACAGTGAATAAATGATAGTTCTATTTCAAAAAAGAAATTGGATTTAATTTATCCGATCAATCATCAAACATGCAATGTGATAAGAAAAAGAAATAATACAAGTGTTACCGGTGTTGAAAAAGTATCCAAACGTATACCACAGTAGGAAAGACATAGCTGGCGATGACTCTGAAATGAATACAAGCAATTAAAAAATTACTATAATACTAAAAACATTTATACTGATAAAAGAAAACGGTTAACAAATTGTAAGAGAGACAGCGCTATTTTAAGTCATTATGTTCTATGTCGCCGAAACACTCATTTATGAGCAACTTAAGTTGATATTTCATTTATTGAAATACTGTATAAGTACTAATATTGGCGAGGTTTAATTTTGGCGATATTGGCGGTCAGGGTCAGTTGCGCCAATATAAAACACCGCCAATAAAAATCTCAATCAATTTAAAACACCGTCAATTTAATATCTGGAATATATTTTAACTATTACACACTATTGGATATTTTGTTGCAGTTTCCTCCCTTGATGAAAAAAGATTGTTGCATGTTTTTAAACACTTAAACAACACGTAGCAAGAGTACATGAATGTGTTATTTATTTTCTTTAAACAAAAACCAGGAGTGTTTTAGGCGCTTGTTGTCCATTCCTTTCAGCGGCACTTGTTTTGAACGTGAAAAAAAAGCATTATGGAGTTTCAGCTTTAGTACATGTAGTAAATTAAATCGAGTATTTTAATATAAAAACCCGATTTAAAATAATTAAATAATATTAAATCGAACAAGTAGGCACACTTATAGTGTGTCAACAAAAGGAATATTATTGGAATAATCAAACAAAGCAATCAAGTACTCTATTAGGTAACTGCGATAATATTTTCACACTTAAAATTTAACAATAGAATAACTGCGACGTTTACCTTTCTCTTCCATTGTCCAATTTCCGCCATTTTTCATCAAGGGTTTTATTTTTGCGGTCTCGCTTGTAAGCGCCAATATATGACCCCGCCAATATAAACACTTTAAAATACGCCAAAATTGGACACCGCCAATATTAAGCGCTATACAGTACGCACTGATATGTTCGAGAAAAAAGTAAAATGAATTGGAAAACACATGAGGCTAAAACTAGAAATGCTACAAATAGATTAATCCATATTTAATTGAATGATTACCGCAGGTTTTAAAATAACGAAGCTGACAGGCATAATTACAAACTGATATATTTTTTATTATTTTTTTTCTATTCTGTTTTGGATATATACGTCTTCGCGCCTTTATTGCCAACCTGCATTTTCTTTATTGCTGATTTTGGATCTTTTAAGACATTAACAAAGAACGGGAATGATAACGGATCATAGACGCTCGTAAAACAAACATGAATAATCTTGTCTTTACGAAATATATTTTTAAGATGGCGGCCCAATGGTTTTGAAAAATCAATATTACAGGATGATCACTTCATAAATCACTAAATAATAAAGACGATTATCTATATGTTGTTTATGTGTGTTTTATTTTACTACAGTATCTACAATGCAGTTACTACAGTTATTAACATGGTGAAGACTGCCGTTGGAGTAAAATACGAGGATGCGTGTTACCAACTTGAAGGTTATTTAATAACACAGGAAACATGGGTTTATCAAATTTATGTCATAAAATAATGCTCGACTTGTAGACTACATTTCACGAGTGCCGTACATATGAAAATATTTCAGATTAAATAAAGTAAGTGAAAATCACAGTCCTATTTAATTGAACATTATTAATTGTAGTAGACCAATGAGGTAACAGAAATAATGTGACCATCTCTTAAGTAACCATAATTAATAGCATCAGTAAATAAGCATTAGATAATAAAAGCCCGCGCTTGCGGATCTCAATCTGGTAAAACTGATATTCAGTTTTAAAAACTGTGAAACTTCAGAAATTTCAAATATAAGAAAATACAGTAAACAATTAATTTAAAAAATGAATAATCAGAGTGGCTGCATTGAACAGATCAATGGAAAAACATATAAACACTACGAGTTTAAACCGGATCCGAATAACTGTCTTATTTGCCCACGCCTTACACATCACACGAAAAGATAATGGTGCACACAATACTAAGTAAACGAGAATTGTATGCGAATTTTCACATTTTGGAATTAAAATCAGCGCGTTGTTTTGATTAACAACGGGCGACTTATATATCCAGTGATCAGGGGGTAAAAGTGTAGTCGGGTGAATATGTTCTTATATAGATACCACAGTATAAACCGGGACACTCTTTTTCATTTTATTTTTACCTTTTTATCAATATGAAATTATGAAGGCAACAGGAACACAAGTTGCCACAGGTCACTGATTGTCATACGAGGTTTAAAGGCTTACTACAGTCCTCGCCAGCAAGCTCATCGATAAAAATGTACATATCAAAATCTCAAAAATGGCATAATGCTGTTCAATGAAACTTTGCACAAATGAGTGTTATTAATGTATCTTTATTCTGCATATGGTAAGACACGTTGGAACAGTTAAGAAAAATAGTGTGATCAAAAAATTCTCTTAACTTCTATTTACATAAATTCACTAAAACTAAACATCACAACACATCAGTTTAAATGCCCACATGAGTAATATAATACTGACAACAACGTGTTGTGTCCTCGTGACTTACATTTAAATTATGAAAAAAATGAAATATGCATATCAGGAATGGCCACATCCAGCATACACAGCCTCCCCACACAGCCAACAAGTAGAGAGGAAAGACAAAAATCAGTTTCAAACTGGACGCCACAAACAAATAACAGAAGTGAGAACCGGAGGGGTTACCGCCTTGGAACGGTCAGTGGCAAAACAAATTGCCACTGGGGGTTTAAACCAGGTTCTAGGGTGCACCAACCTCACACTTGCCCCAACAGGTTCTCGTATCACAAAACAAGTACAAATTGTCTTGGTGAAATAACTCCAACCCACCCATCAGCTCAACAATGTTGCATGCAAAAGCATACAAACATATAAACATAAGAATTTAATAGCATTGCAAAGCCAAAGGGCGGGTACTCAATGATCTTACAGAGACCAGAGCACCTGGAGTAAAATCAGCAAGAACACGATGACAGGGATAAAAGAAACAAATCGAGCTTCTAGGTTCTTTTTAGAAAAGATTTCCCCAAAAACTTTCATAAACTCTTAAACCCCTGCCACCGTCGTGCAACCAAAGAGGTAAGCATAATGATCAACTGTAGATGGGTTAATCACCAGGCCTGCAGAGCGCTGTAAAATATCATGTTTGTAACCTTTCTTTTTAAATTTACAGATGGTTTTTACGAATAACCGGGAGAAATTAACATCGCCTTTTATCTTCTTAAGTTTATAAATTAAATCTCCATAAAAAACTGGCTGTGAAATACCTTGTTGCAATAGTGATTTTAAACTGCACCTGTATTTATGAATTAGATCTGGATATCGGCGATAAAACTTGCAAAAGGTTTTCCTTTATTTGTGATACCGATAACCTTGTTTTAAAGGTTTTTCTGTAATGCAAAGATTACGTTCATTGAAATCATTCACATCGTTGCAAGCTCTTGAAAAGCGAACAAGCTGTGAGATATAAACCCCGTAAGAAGTCGCACGAGGAACATCGCCGTCTAGAAACGGAAAATATACTATATTAAAATTAAAATCATCTCTTTTATCATAAATTTTAGTAGTGACGTAACCATTGTCAATGGATAGATTTAAATCAAGAAAGTTTGCTTGCTTTTCTGAAGTGTTCGCTTTATTAAGCTGTAGTTCTTTAGGATAAATCTTATTAACCAGTGATGCAAAATGGTTATTATCTATATTTAATAAATCATCAAGGTACCTCGATGTGTTGTTAAAAGCTGTAATAATATCATCTTGATGTTCGGTAGAAAGAGATAACATAAAATCTCTTTCATAACAGTATAAAAACAGATCAGCAACAAGGGGTGCACAATTAGTACCCATTGGAATGCCTATTACTTGTTTATAAATAGAGGTACCAAATCTCAAATAAATATTATCCAATAAAAGTGTGAGCGCCTGTATAAGGTCTTGACAGGTCCATGAAGTATAATTATCATAAGAACCATCTGTAAAGAATGCCCTATGTTCATTACAAGCAATAAATGTTTTATTTTCTCTAGCAAAAGTTTTTTCAATGAGACTGGTTAGCTTGTCTCTTATTAAATTATGAGGGAGAGAAGTATACAAGGTAGAAAAATCATATGTAGACAAACAGAACGCCTGAAAATTATTTGATTTAAATTTCTTCAAAACGTCATTTGAATTTTTTATAGACCAAAATAAATTTTTGCCAGTAGTTTCAAAAACTTTTTCGCAATACCTAATTACATGTTCTTTTATAGCTGTAAGACAAGATGTTAAGAGCACGGATAACTTTGTAGTTGTACAAGAACTAGAGTTAGCGATAAATCTTGCTTTGTACGGTGTTTTGTGCATTTTAGGAAACCAATACATAGTAGGTACTTTGTCTTGTTTCGGCTCAACACTGATTCTAAATTTAGTAATTTGTAGAGTGTGTGCAGTAACAATATCACTCTCAGATGAAGAAGTCAGTGTATAAGCTTTAGTGCTATTAAGCTCTTCAGTTTGAACATTTATATAGTGTATACGTCACACTATAATAACATTATTTGAAGCCTTATCAGCAGGTGTTAAAACAAATTTGTTGTGAAAATCTTGAATACCCTTTTTCAAATGACGAAAGTTAAAACGAGGTCGAGGTGGTAGTAAAGTTATGTTTCTTTTATAGAAGGATATACGAGTGTCAATTATTTTGAATATTTTTTTTCCAGTTTGAAAGAGCATTAGGCTCAGCATGTTCTCGTTTACACCATTTATTGCAAAAAGAGTTTAAAGACTCTGCAATTTCCGCACGACAGGTATTAAAGTCGATGTCCGATGGAATTCTGTATTTTGGACCTTTTGAAATTAAATTGCGGATTCTAAAGTCTTTGATAACATTTAGATCCCCTGTAACGATATGACCGGCAGGTTGATAGCAAAATTTTGAATTAGCACAGTCACAAGATGATGGTGTGTTTTCAACAATCTGTAAATCCGAGGTAATTTTGTTGTAATTGTAAATTGTGTTTCTAATAGGCTTGTTATATTTATAACAAACGATGGGTGTTTCAGTATTCTTGAAATAATTAGGTATAGCCGATTCAACAGTTTTATCTTTAAAGATACTTGGAAGGTCAATAAAATCTATGCCTTTATTTAAAAATGAAATTTTAAGAAAATGTCTTTGGTGATCAGATTCCAACTCAATGTGTGGTCTAAGAATATGCCGAGTGTAACACTGAGTAAGGCTTGCAACTTCATAAAGTGGATGAGTTCTAATAACAATATCATCGGCTTCCTTATCCACTTTTTGTAAACTAGAAATAGAAAGAAAATAAAATAGAAATGAGATATTAGTAAAAATGTGTTTGAACTTCAATTTCCTGGTCGCTTCCTGGTCGCGTAAACGGATGACAATCATTGATTTTTCTTTTAGTAGTTGAAATTTCTTTACAAAGTACACACCATGTTCTTGTCAGTATCATTACACTCACGTCGGAATTTAAATCTATGTGAACAACTTTTTTTATTAGTTTTTTCCATAAAATTTGTCGGACAAAAACCAGATACGTACCTAGTGATGAAACAAAATATGTGAATAGTTTGTAAAGAGTTGGTTATCTTTCAACAAAGGCTATGTTCAGAATTCGGAACCTTACTTGCAGGTGTAATGGAAATCAGTATGTGTTTTGCTCAGCCTCATGAAATAGGATAAAATTGTATATATGCGTTGTCATTGTATTTAATAAGATGTAGGTCATATAACTTTTCCATATTCGATAGTCAAGTACACCACAGACAATCAAATAAATCAGAACCCGAGGGCTAGCGCCTTGTAATTATCAGTGGATAATTTTGCCGCTGGGAATTTAAACCAGTTTAACCAACCTCACAGTCTCAGATCAACAAACAGGTACAAGTTGTCTTGGTAAATTAGCTCCATCCCACCCCTCAACTCGACAATGTTGCATGCGTGTTGATATGAAGTTAATGTTTCTATCTAGTCCTTATCACGAAGCAGTTCCCAACGCAAACCATGTGTTCTTTACTTTCGAAACACTACAAAATTTATGTCTCTATTAAAGTAAAAAGCAACCTTTTAAAAGTTTTAAACGGCAACATAATTCAACAAGCATACTTTATTAATGTATGATGCAAAAAATATCTTCAAATAATGTGTTAAGTGCATAATCGATGAACATGTGTATGCTTATGTCAGCATTCACAAATTTAATGTTGAACCACTGCCTTGTCAGTCATCTTAAAATTTGTGTAACTTTATGTAGTTGATCGTTTTACTTAAAATGTTCAATTTGTACTTAAAATAGTTTAAAAACAAAAAGTTATGACCTAATGCATAAGCCTTATTGCTGTCAAATTAAGCGTCAGTTATACATCAAATAAACAAATCAATATGTACAGCAAACGAAGAAAGGAACTCTTCAAGCCAAACAATTTACTCACATTGCTTAAGATTATCACAACTGTTAATACATTGTTACATAACTTTTGATATCAAATCATCACATAAATATTTTACAAGGTCAGTGGCAAATAGATTGTATTTGCGATGCTAATGACGTTTGCAAAAAGCCACTGGGATTTAAATCATTTCTTGGTACGAATCTCGTCACTATCTGGGGAGAGGATGTGTAAGCGGCCCGGATAGCTCAGACGGGAGAGCACTCGCCCTGTAACCGAAAGGTCCCGGGTTCGAGTCCCGGTCTGGCTGCACATTCTTTCTCACCCTGTGACATTTGGCGCCCAACGCGCACTTGTTCCGCAAAAAAATTACGTAAGTCAACACTGAATTAATCGCGAAAACTATCAAGAGCTATTTATTTTAGGCAAACATTTTAAACAGACGCGATACGTAAACGTGAAATGGTTAAGAGAAGCCACATCACATAGACCAGCTGGAAGGCAAATTTCAAGTCAAAAACAAATAAAAATAATATTTAGACCACTGATAATGTAATACCCTTTAGACGCGCGCACCTCCCACCTAAGTAAATTTGAATAAGTCCAAGAACAAATTATCAATAACATCAGATTAATTGATTAAATAACTGAATTGCATAAGACAATAAAACATGGGGAAACTCCAATTTGAATAAAAAAACAATATTTTCCAACTATCACTGTATTATGCACGTCTTATGTCGTAACACTTTTATTAGAAAGTCAGGATATTGTACTTAATTATAATACAGTAAAACCTAGTTTGCACTCAAACTACGAATTTTACACATCCGCAGTCATTTATATGATATAAAGTTTACACAAATGTTACCCTTACTTTTTATTCAATGGACCCTGATAATTCTTTTTATTGTAATACGTTATACCGAATATAATATATCAGTTTTGTTTCAGCGAACAGAGTTGGTCAATACAAAACTGAAATACTTCGATTTTCACTACCACGAAGATCCCCTGTTCACATTACAGACTTGTTGTAGCAGTATTAGGCATTTAACTTAATTGTTGCACTTTTCCGCAATCGATTTGTTAAGGATGTTAAATTTGAGATGTCTTCTTATAAAAGTTCATCCTTAATTACGATGATTGAATCCGATTCCCATTATATGTATTTGTAACTTTTGTTTAACAATTACTTGGATATGATTGCATTAATTGCATCTACGAACAACACAATTTAAATATTGTTCACGCAGATTTACGGTCCATTTTTGCACAAATTTAATGCACCGATAAGTTATACGTGTAGACTTGCTGAAACCAATTTTGAAAAAAAGAGATGTACTAATTGATCAAATTTGCCAGCCGTGAACCACTATCAATGATTATGGATGAGTAGACAGTCACGTGACAATTTGTCTACAAAAACCAAAACTGATTTATGGCAGATATGTGCGAATTAAATATGTTTTCTGTGATACATGCCCATCAAGAAAACATGACGCTATCCGATAAAAAAAGAACAACAACACACACCCCACAAAACGCGATTCGCTGTTAAACCATATTTATTGTATCTCACGTGAGAGTTAGGTTATAGATAACAAACTATAATAGTCAGTTATTGCTATAATATAGCTGTAAAGAGTACACTTAAAGAGTAAAATACTACACTTTAAGTAAATACCTCTACGTTTTATTCAATGGATTTGATTGGTCATATCTGCACAAATCTGTTCAATCGAATTTAATAGACGATATTGTGGATCATTAATCTTCAATGAAGTAAATTTGTCAATACATTAAAAATAATAAATTATTGGTATATTTTCACAATCACGTAGCACGAAATTGTTAGGTAGTTTTAGATTGTATCAAATCCTTTGGTGCATTTAACATTATAAGAAACTATTGCCTTTTTTAGATCTTTGAATGAATATAAGGGCCATCAATAAATAAGATAACATAACGTATTTTCACTAAGTAAATCAACTGTTTCATTTTTAAGCATGTGCAAAAGGTGAAATCACTCTTAATAACAACCAACCAATTTTACACTAAAAGAACGCAATTGCGAGCTGCACATTCATAGTCGTTTAAGTGATAAATGTTATCTTTACGTCTTATTTAATGGATCCGGACATTCTTTTTCTATCGTTACTCGTTCAATTAAATATAAATAAAGTAGATCCGTTTCGCTTCGTTTGGCTTCAGCAAACAAAGTTATTCAATACAAAAACTTTAATAGTTCGATTTTCACAACCCGGAAGAAACAATTTTATATGCAAACTTGCGTTGTAAGTCAATTCATACATTTTTTTCGCATTAGTTTTTCTTTTAGTATCACATTACAAAACATCCTTTATAATGGATTTGCAGTTAGTAAATTTAGACTTTGTACAGTGTTAAATTTAATTGAATAGATAACGAAAGAACTTTGAAAGCTACCAAGCACGTCAAATATCAAAATATTGCAGTCTCGGTTTGACTGCGCCTGTTCATGAGCAGTAATGAAATTGCATATCACTGTTCACGCTGCCTAGCACCGGGTTAGGCGCATCTCAATATTTACACACTTTTGGAAGCTTCCGTGTGCCAAAGCTCGATTGAACATATGTTCATAATTATTTTCATAAGTACACTTGTCAGTATTTCTAAAATGAAACATTCCGTTTTTATAAGGAATGAAAAGAACTTAGAATATATGTGAAGTTTAAAATTGTTCCATATGTTTTCTACACAATTAAGTAAAATAACTTATAATAAAGGTAGAGTAAATATAATAAAAAACACTATACTTATGTTATCTGCACACATTTTATCTCTGAAAATTGAGAGAAATGTTGTTTCTGCGTTTGAGAAACAAAATTGTTATTTTACTTTAGAGTGCATATTACACTGAATGTCAATTAACGCAGCATTCGCACATTGTAAGTTGTGAAAAATAAACATTACAATTCTATATTAATATCTTTATAAAACCAATTATAAACATTCCACCTTACGTAAAATGACAATGGGGTCATTTCTTTATATACTTATTACATGAATTTCAGCTTATTAATGAAAGACCCATTTTTAAAAGTCAGGTACGTTATATTTTTTATACATCACCTTTATTTCAATGATATTCATTTGAATCCAACAACTTATACGTTTTTAAATGTACCAATGTATGACCAAGATACTGTGGACAGTATCTTTCTATTGGGAAGTGTTTAATAAAATATTATTTAAGGTAAACATGTAAAATAAAACCCCTACGTAATCAAAACAAAAAATAAATACCCGAACTTTGCAGAATCAGTTGAAATAAAAACAAAGCCAATTTTATATGACATTTCCTTGTAATTTATACACTTCAGTCCTTATTCATAGGAAAGGAAATAGGTTTTGCGAACACACCGCATTATTTTAGTTTTAAAATGTACCTTAAAAATGTGCATATTTTAATGTACCTGACCGGCAATTAAAACTATTCAAAACTTGAACTGTTCAAACAATTTAAAAGTAACAAAGTCGTATATACAATTGGTTTGTAATAAACATAATATATTTCTAGCTATATTATTGAAAGTAATGAATTTAACCTTGATTTGTGAAACAGTTAACGTACCTGACATGATACTAATCTGTTGTGGTTGTGCTCAAATATTTCTGTTGAAACCGATGTATAAGGGCAAAATATGTGTGCATACGTTAGATAGTGTCAAGAAAATGAAAAAGTAGGGGAAATACCTTTTTTATTTAAAGAATCGTGTTTCATGTACACGTACCTGACTTTAACGTACTTGACAGTCATTTTATAATTTTCTGCTTTGCAATCAATATATTAACTGCCACACATGCATGTTTTACTTCAACAAAAAGATAAGACTGCATGAAAAACTAAGAACAATGATACGGAAATATAATTTCAAAACTAAGGACGTGCAAGTAAGTATACTATTTAACGTACCTGACAAATTCTAACGTCCCACCTGCAATTTTATTATCTCTCAATTAATCTTAGATTTGATGATTCGACATTTGCATTTTAGTTTGTTTCATTCCACATTATTATATTTTAAGACTTGGTTAGCCCAAGTATAATGTTTGTTGATGACGTCTACGTTTGTTAAAGTAAGTTTAAAAGCATTTAATGTTCTTGACCAGTATATTTGCGACAATCATTTCATAAAACTAGGTAAGCCAGTTTATCTCAGATTTGTATAATTTTAAGTTACTTCGAATAAACGAAACCATACCCGTTAAAACATGGCCTAACATCGGTGTTTTGTTTCCTATTAAGCTTAAGGTTTACGTTAATATTCATATAGACCCCTTTGCGACAGACTTTTTCTAGGAAATTTCGGCTATTCTGATGTCAATTATGACGAAATTAATAATTTTTATTCAATTCTAGTGTTTGTATGATTTTTGCTATATATAAACCGTATCAAAATACCATTTGAACCAACATTTCTTGCTAATGTCACTCAGGAAAATGACTGCGACATGAAAAAATTGAAAATGTCATTTTATCTGACATTCAATGATTAGTATTCCTTCTTCTAAACACACTAAATACACACTTACCATACAGAAAGAAATACAACAGGTTTGAAGTCCATAAACTTGATGTATATTTTAATAGTTGACCTATTTTCGCATAGTTACATACTTTTCTTCAGATGGCGTTTATTTTATTATATGACTGTTGATTGTTTATTTCGCACAGAAGTAATATGCACATATAAAAAACACATTCTTGCAACACCTCCGCAGCTTAAATGTATAGTTATCCCCAATTCTATACAAATACGGCGGCAGCCCCTGTCCAACCATGTTAAAGACAGACACAGTACATTCGTGATTACATGTCGCAGGGTTATTTACCCCTATACCAGAAGAGCCACGCCATACGAAAATATGTCTTGAGCGATATTTTCTTAAGTTTTTAGAAATATTTATTTCTAATTTGGAAGAGATCGTACATTTCAACGTTTCTATCATTTCTTAAAGGTACTCGTCATAGATTTTTATAGTGTACCTATATTACGTTATGTTTTCCTAAAACTGAAAGAAGACACATTTTCTTGCTAAACATTATGACGCTTTAACATAGAAAGACGTCAACTTCCTGCCCGAAGAACATGTTTTCCATGGCGCATTATTTTAAGCCAGATTTGCAATATATAATACCCGGAAATTAAAACAATACTGTAAAATTAACAGTAAAAAAATTGAAATAGAAGTAAAAACATAGTGCATTTTATACCTTGAATGATCATGTTCAACAGTCATTAAATTGTACTTACTGATAAAAGCTTCTAACTATGTAATTATACTATGACGGATAGACTAATTTAATATATTTAAACTGAAGAATTAAATAGCACTAATGCTTATACATTGGCTTCTTCATCTGAAGGTATTATTGTTACTGCACACACTCTACAAATTACAAAATTTAGAATCAGTGTTGAGCCAAAACAAGACAGAGTACCTACTATGTATTGGGTGCCTAAAATGCACAAAACTGCGTACAAAGCAAGATTTATTGCAAACTCGAGTTCTTGTACAACTAATAAATTATCCGTGCTCTTAAAATCTTGTCTTACAGCTATAAAAGAACATGTAATTAGATAATGCAATAAGGTTTTTGAAACTACTGGCAAAATTTATTTTGACCGATAAAAAATTCAAATGAAGCTTAAATCAAATAACTTTCAGACGTTCTGTTTGTCTACTTATGATTTCTCTACTTTATACACTACGGTTCCTCATAATTTAAAATTTACAAGTACTAAAAATTATTGACCGAGTACATAAATATCGTGCTCAACGTCCTTCAAAGGACGTAACAGAATCTGATAACAGCACTGATTGAATGTACGGGGCAACTTTATACAGCCGCCACACGGCACAAACAACGCTGATTTGCAGATTTATTTATTTTTTTTTGAAAAAAGCTGATTGATCAAAACATATACTTATTAATCTTATATGCCGGCTGTGAATTAACATATAAACCTCTCACGTTACTGTTACAGATAACGTACTTTAGTGAGTTATTGCTATACTAAATAATAGGCAGTAACTTATAGTAAAATACTGCAAGTTTAGTTAATACAAATAATTTAACCTCTACGTTTCATTCAAATGACTTCAACTGTCATATATTCACAGATTTGTTAAATAAATTTAAAAGACACATTTTGATACACTAATCTGCAAACAAAAAAGTTTGTCAATGCATTACAAATATAAAATATTGATACATATTCACATTCACGAAAGACATTCCTAACAGATGAGTACGATTTTTTATTAGTGTTTGACTGTAACAAAATCCTTAAGTGCAATTAACATTATTTAATGCAATCATTACTTTTCTTTCGATTTAGAAAGCAAACCCTATCGTTTTTTTTAAACACGTTGACTTGGATTCATATTTAATAAACATGTATTTATGTTAAAGGCAGGTTGTTATAGTAGCAGTAGGAAAAAGTAAAGCATAGAGTTTAAAAATATATTAGACCTTCCACTGACTTATTGTTAAACTCAAGATTCTTTATAAAACATAAACACAAAACCTATGCGAAAATAAATATGCCATAGTTTAAAAACGTGAAAGGATAAATGTCCGGTTACTTTGCATGATAAAGGGCGGTCCGAACAGCTGATATCGCGGGCCGAAAAGCTGATATCGCGGGACGAAATCCCGTATCGCGAATAGGCACGTGGTAACCATTGGTACAGGATTTAACTTTCATGCTAACATGAGACATATTCTGAGACCGATTAAAGTGACAAGAGAAAAATGGAGTGATTGTACATACCTGGGGTCAACCATGAACAAAAAGCACTCTATTTCCTGAACCATGTTCCTTCATATTTCTTTTAGGCTTTAGGCATATTATTCTTTGAAATAAGATATGCCTATTATGTATGTGCTGAATTGAAGCTCGCAGCAGCGTTATGAGAATGAAGCTCTCACAAGTAACAGCCTTTACATACCCATACCGATGTAAAACACTTCTAGAAATCACATTTTCACAATCTCATATCTTGCACAATTTTATCAAATTGTTCGAAGACATAATCACTTTAATAAAAATAAAACTAAAAAAATCAACTGACAGCAACTTGCTGTTTTACATTTTGAAAAGAATCTTTAATTACGTCACAAAACTCTAAACGACGTTATATTTAGCGAAAGCATTCAGCGTGACTTAGTTAATTCAGGAATAGACGAGTGCTCAGTAAGTTTATGAATTACAGAGCATGAAAATGACAGACATTGATATCAGCCCGGCACCTTTAATAAAATGGTTATAAACTGGTGTTCAAGGGCCGGGAGCAACTTAGACCCTCGAGCTAAAGCTCTTTCGGGCGGATATCTCCTCCCGGCCCTTGAACACCGGTTAATAACCTCTTAGGTTTTACAATATTTGTTGAACTAATTGTTTAATGCACATGCATTCACAATATAAAACATGATTAATGTTTTTATTATAGTTCAGTTACATTGTAATTTATTTTAGATTCTTAAGATTCCCCAAAAGATTCCCAGAAACTATAAAACTAATGTGAAAACATCGACATTATATATTTAATTATTTAGTAAACAAAGATTAACACATTACCTTTGCATTTTTAAATAAAAAAATATCCTTTATTATTATTTTAGAAAAAAATCTAAAAACAATTATCTAGATAATTGAGTTTGAAATTGCAATATTTTCTTTATTATCTCTTTTAACATGTTTAATATCGGCAAAATACCGAAGTAACCGATTAATGTCAATAAGAATGTATTTAGAAACAGGAAGAATACATATTAAGGGCCATTGGTTGTTGATAGCTGATATCTGCATTTTGCACCAATGATTATACGCCTTTCCAATAATTCGATGAATTTATTTGGTTACCTCACATGTCCAGTCACGTGACTGCTCTACAGGAAAAATGATTGCTCGCTGTAATAACGTAATAGGGAATATGTACCTACAACTTTCTTTTTTATCATAAAATTCTTTTTTGAAAAATATATTTTCTCTTTGAATTAGTAATAATACATCAGCGTCATGATATTTTTGAAGATAATTTATAAAACAATCAGGTTTCTGACTAAACGTGTCAATTCATTATTCCTTGCATTAAACACTAAACGACTTGAACTAACAGACAGTCGCAGTGTTCTCTTCACGGCTTAATTGAGTCTCGTTTCCGGATTAGCGTGTCTATTCAACTACTGACATCATGTTGTGATTATGTCGGTGGCGATTGATTTTGCAGGCGGCATGCCATAAACATGTCAAACTGTCTCGCACACGGGGTCATCTGTCAATTAGTTAAAGGGGCAGATATCATTGACCAATAGAGATCGTGTAATTTCTATTTGCAAGGTATCTACACCTCCCAATTCTTAAGTATTTCGGAGTCCTTTAACTACTGGATGTGCCAGCAAATGTATTTGATTTAGCACTTAAATGGATTCTTAATCAACATTACGACACGTTATAGAAACAAAAGCCGTCAATAAGAAACAAATCTTGTCAAAACATTTTATGTATGTTTAATTAAGAGTTTGGGCTTTTATGCCAAAATTACAATCTGTCAAACCTAAGAAATCTAAATTGGATATGCAACCATATTGTGATATAAATATTCCCATCTTTTTGGAAGCCGGCATCTAAATCCTTGGATTTTATTCTACGAATGATACTTCTACAACAAAACAATCAGATTACCGATCCTGTTTTATTTCAAGACAGAATCAATCATATTTGGTTGTGAAGTATACGTAACATTTTAAATATTCAAATTATTTATTCGTTGACTATAAACGCCTTAAATTTTTAGGCAAGTTCTATTGTTCAAATGTGTAAGTATCAACAAATTCAGATTGTATTTTTTTGTCTACAGATCATGTAACCAGATGTTGACATATCACGATTTCCGGATAATAGCGCATTACTAGCCTTAGCAATTTGTAACATTTACACCAG
Organism: Corbicula japonica; assembly: GCA_038501625.1. NCBI lineage: Eukaryota > Metazoa > Mollusca > Bivalvia > Venerida > Cyrenidae > Corbicula > Corbicula japonica. The sequence continues at coordinate 84,630 of JAZAYU010000952.1, forward strand.
TAAAATATATTTTCAGCAGAAAAGATATTAAGAAGAAATTGTTGTACATAATTGGTAAAATTAATGCTTATGTTTGTCCAAATTGCGTTTCATACTGCCTACTATCAACAAGAATGGTGCATGTTCTTAAATCATTAAAAATCTAAATATCTAACAAATAGTAAACATAAAAAAGTCTGGCTAGAATAACAGACCAGCAACTTATTTTTTTCACCGCCGGCGACGAACGCAGACCTGCATTATAGCGGATAAGGTTAGCTATTATATGCTTAAGCCATTAGCCCGATCGTTCAGCTATCTTGCAGAGCCTCGTTTTGGATTGATTTTCGGTCGCGGGAAGTAACTCGTACAGGACTGCGAAACTGTTTATTGGAAAGGCGTATAATGCATCCACAATGAATTATCTGAAACCTGAAATTATGACCGCAGACCTGAAATTATTAATTCTTTACTTTATAATCTCAACAAAGTACATAGCTAAACGTTTGACAATGTGATTGAATATTTGAAAAGTGCAAGTAGAATTTATTCAAACTCAGATGCGTCATACATTTAACATTTAATGTATACTGTAGGCAAAGCTACGTTATGTATTATTTTATCTAGATTGACCGAACATTCATTTACAGATCTTACGCATAACAAGTTAAACGTGTTTGATGTAATACAATATTAATATTACTTCAATGAATAGCGTTCATATATTTCTCTTCCGTGTCAAAAAATGAGAATCCGAGGGCTAGCGCCACGAACTATCAGTGGCAAATCTTGCCACTTGGAAAGATTTGCCACTGGGAATTTAAACTAGTGTTTAGGGTGCACCAACCTCAAAATCTCAGATCAACAAGCAGGTACACGTTGTCTTGGTAAATTAGCTCCAACTCCACATCGTTGCATGCATGTAGCATGTATAATTTTAATGCTTTTTAATGTTTTTATCTAGTTCTTATCATGAAGCAGGTTCCGAAAGCCAACATGTATTATTTCTTTTTGGAAACAAACCACAAATGCGTCTATAAAGTAAATAGTACACATTTAAAACTTTGAATCGGCAGCAAAATATAATTATTGCAAACTTATAAAGCATACTTTATTACATGATGCAGAAAATAGCTTCAAATAATGCGTTACATACCCAATTGAAAAAGTGTGTAATTCTATGCTAATGTCATCAGGCTAAAATCCACTGGGCACTGCGAAATTCCGTGCTACACATACATTTATGTGATATAAAGTTTACGCAAATACAAATGCTACGCTTACTTTTTAATGGATCCAGATATTCCTTTTTGTTGTAATTTGTTAAATCAGGTATAATAGATCAGTTTTGGTTCAGCAAACGGAGTAAGTCAATAAAAGCTGAAATACTTCGATCTTCACAACCAGGAAGATTCACTGCTCACTTTACAAACTTGTTGTATTATTATTAAGCAGTTTACTCATTTTATACAATTTTCCGCATTCGTTTTGTTTATGATCTTAAGATTGAGATGTCATAATACAAAATGTTTTTATCCTTAATAACGATGAGACTGGTTCGCATTTAAGGTATATGGAATTTTTACTTTGTTTGATTTAATAGCAACTTGGAGATGGTTTCATTAATTGCACCTACAAATAACAAATATTTGTTCACGCAGATTTACTTTCCATATCTACATAGCTTCTATGTACCGGGCAACTATATTACGTGTAGACTTTTGAAATGCTGAAACCCATTTTGTAATAACAACATGTTTAATATGATCAAAATTGCAACTGTGAATCATTATAAACAGGGTGATGATTTGGTGAATTCGCAAACTCAGCTATCTTTTATTAGGGCCGTACACTGCATGACGGTATTAGATGTTTTTTTTTGCTAATATTTACGTTTTAAATTAACTTGTCTATCACGTGACTATCACGTTACCAATAACGTACTATAAAGTGTTACACTGCATTAACCTTGAGTACAAAATTGTCATTTGAATTAAATAACAAAAGAGTTACCTCTTTTTATTCAATGGATTCGATCATTACGCTTCTTCCCAAATCTTTTTAATCAAATTTTAAAGTTCGATTTGCTTCGTTAATCTTCAATGACATGAGTAAATCATTGCATTAAATGCATACAATAAACATGAAATTGACGTGTCAATGTTCGTAATTAGAAAACTCTATTCTGTGTCCTCATGATTTACTTATGTAAACTTTACGAGATATTAGTAAAAGTGTGTTTGACCTTTAATTTCCTGGTCGCGTAAACAGATGACAATCACTGATTTCTCTTTTAATAGTTGAACGTTTTTTACAAAGTACACAACATTTTCTTGTCAGTATCATTGCGCTCACGAGGGAATTTAAAGTTATGTTCTGCATTGCCTAGTTTTTGTGAATTTATGTAAATAGAAATCAAATAATTTTTAGGTCTAGCTTTGTTTCTTTACTTTTCTATTTTGTCTTACTGTATGCAAAATAAAGATACATTAGTAACCTTCATTTGTGCAAAGTTTCATTGAATGACATTTTGTCATTACTGAGATTTGATGATTTTTATTTTATCGATGAATAGGATTGGGAGGAGTGTGGCGATGCCTTAAACGGTAACTGTTTCTTAATTTATTTTAGATCTGGAATGCAAAACATGACCACAATGACTTAGATTCGAATCACAGTAAATATAATTTGATAAAAAAACTGTCTTTCAAATAATGGTTGTTAAAAGTTGGTATTTCCGTTTATTATCAAATTCAATTACGACTGGTTAATAGTGGCAAAATATTTTGCACGTGACTGTTCGAAAGCGGCAACGCCTCGGGTTCTCATTTATACATATATTGTTTGTGGTGTTTTATATAAAATTGATCATTGCCTTTTAGCTCTGTGGAGAAGCCGTGTCTATGTCTGAAATGCATGTTTGAATTTTCTGTGCTCATACACAAGAAAAATGATATCTATGCATTAATATTATACCATTTGACATGAAAAGTAATTAAGTGCAAAGTGTTGAAGCTTTCACGTCTTTCAATTCTATGAGAAACCAGAAAAATATCAAGTGTGATAAATTTTGTACAAATGTATCTACTATTTACCTTTGAAAAACAAGCTTACTTGTCACGGTCACGGTGATAACGTATGCACTAGTTAGACACAGATTTACAAGGCATTTGGTATCATAAATAAACAATGCGCACACAAATTTATCATGGTTTACATACGGTTTTTGAAGCCTCAGACAATGTACATAATAATAATAATAATAATAATAATTTATTTCGGCATAGATAACATATAATGGTTCATGAGATAAAAGACATATGCACAGATGAACTGATAAATTTCAAAGTGTTAAGATATTATAGATTACTTAAATTTTAAAAATAAATAGAGAACCATGACATGCTTCCTAACACCAAGGATAACGCAATAAAGAGCAAGCCCTTGTTTCCATTGCGGTCCTTGTTGTGGGTGGCATGACCTAGAGAGGCAATTACAGTTTATGTCAAATTTAAGTAACCTATACCAAAAAATATCACAGTACAGAACATAATTTGACAAACACAATGTTATCTTTTATCACAGATTGCTTGCTGAAAGACGAAATATCACATTAGTATCACAATATTAAATGAAAGACAATCTTGACCATGTTTAAGTTAACATAATTAATGTACATGTACCAATCTCCTACTATGGTATATTTACTAAAGACAGAGTTTGGAAGATGCCATAATCGTAATTCATTAAGAAACCTGTGCCTAAATAAGAATAAGCAAATAATTAAGACAGACACAAAAATTAATAATAAAATGTTTAAAAAGCTATACTGCTCAGAAAATGGCCTTTGATGGCAACTTTGAAAGACTGATACTTAGTGATGTCAGTAAGGTTGGAGGGCAAATCGTTCCACAACTTAGCACCTATAAAACTAAAAGACTTAGATCCAGCCCCTTTGACCTTGGGAAGACCAAAACCACCCTTCTGGCTGAGTCTTGTGCTGTAAGAGTGTACAGAGTCTTGTGAAGTAAAAAAGTAGTCCATATAATCAGGGGCAAGGTTATGCTTAACCTTAAAAACATGACACAACATAATCTGTTCAACTCTTTTGTTAACAGGTAACCAATTAAGGGTTTCAAAATGCTGTTGACCAACATGAGCTCTTGGTTCAAGGTTCAGTATGAATCTGACCAACTTGTTCTGAGTCACCTGCAATTTGTGTTTTAAAGACTGGGTAAGACCACTGTACCAAACAGAACATGCGTAGTCATAGTGACATTGGACTAGAGACATTACAAGTAACTTCTTAGTATGCTGGGTAAGGTACTCTTTCTTGCGGTGCAGAAACTTTAACCTTGCAATGGCTTTCTTAATAACTGACTCAGCCATACAATTAAAAGATAGAAATTGGTCAATGGTGACACCAAGGTACTTGACAGCGGACGTAGATGTAATTAGAGTACCATTGCAGGTTATGTTAAGACTGGAATGTGACCTTAGTTTATGTTTTGACCCAAACACTATGGACTCAGTCTTTCCTAAATGAAGGGAGAGCTTATTATCAATAAGCCAGTGACTAACCGTTTGAAGATCATCTGACAAAGCCTTCTCGACAGTGGCAATATCTTTTCCAGAGACTAAAATGGCTGAATCATCGGCATATAGAAGTAATTTATTTTGTACAACACCTGACATGTCATGTACCACTTTCGGCATTTTATAACGGAGTATAACAAGACCGCAGTACCAGTCTAATATTACTCAAACGAAAGTTTCGTGATTATTGCTCTAATATCAAACACAATGGAAGGAAGGTTTACAAGCACTGTAAAGTTAAAGTTGTTTTTGATCACAAAATTAAAAAAAAAACAAAATACTTTTTCAATTTAATATAATAGACACTTTAATGTATATGTTGTCCCTTTTTGAAACTTTAATTTATTTCGTTTGAGCGACAATATAACACTGTTATTTTACTTTATAATACTTATAAATAATCTTGTCTTTCTAGACACCACGCACGAAGAAGATACAGTGAACTCTTACACAATGACATACCACCGGATGGAAATGCATTGATTCGACCTATCTATTGATATTTGACCGTTAATCCAACAACTGCAATAAATAGAAAAGTGTTACCTTAAACGTTGTTCAATGAATTTGAGTATTCCCTTCTTACACAAAGCTGCTAAAATTCACAGATCCCATCTGCAATTCTGCCGCAGTAAATAAGGAAGTAAATTCAAAATGTTCACAACAAGGAAGAAAAATACTAAGTATTAAGTAGTTAAGACAATTTATACACTATTTCCGTTTTAGTAATTGTTTTAGGTTTGACATTTAAAGTGTTTTTATTTCAGCTGGTCTGTAAGGGCAGCTTGAATGTGTACCTTTGTCCATAATTAGAAACATCTACATGCTACGTTATTGGACTAAAACTTATTAAAATCAAATAATAATTGCAGAATTTAACAACTTGATCATAGGCATAAAATGTTGAAAATAGTAATATATAAAAACCTATTTCAAAATGAGGGAAGTAACGTCTGAATGTGGCTATTCCTGATATGCATATATCATATATAATTATATATAATGGACATTCCAAATCAAAACTATATTAGATAATCTTTGTCTGTATGATTCATCGGTCAACCAAGACAATAGAGTATAATATAATATAGGGATGGTAACGAATAGCCAAATTGGCATTCGAATATTCTGTTGTACAAGTATTCGAATATTCGATATTTATTATGTTTATTTGCGATCTCTTTGCTCAAAGTATGCTGGAGTTTACTGTACGAGTCAGTAAACATGCACTTCGGTTGTATAACGGCATTACAATTAATATAAAGAACGCTCAACGTTGTCATCAGGTCAAGCTAAAAAGTCAAAATCTCAATTTCTAACATTTAATGTTCATGTGATGTCCGCTTGCAGATTAATAACATGAAGTTACTATAAAAGAATCTACTTTCGTTTTCTTTCTAAGTGCATTTCCGTGACAGAGTAATTTTATGGTAATATCGTTGTAGTCACGGTCTTAACGCCGATTGTCTAAATATTACACACATTGTTTATCATTTTAATTTCATTTGATTTAATTCATTGAAGAAAGAAGGAAGAAATACACGTTCTATGTCAATAGGATATTAAGCAATTGACTCAAGTTTGAGTTTGCACGTGACTGCAATAGCAATCGGGATTGGATGCGCCTGATACCGATTCAGCAAATAATCTTTATTATGACAATCATTGGATGCGGCTTATTTTTGCTTCATCCAATGATTATTGTTTTCAATTTTAATTAAAATATGCACACGCATTAATTAATTTCGCACCTCTTGTGCAGAATTCTTTAGGAAACGCCGATCGGTATTGTTCTCCAGAATCGCCGATAATTGACTTTAACGGGTCACTCAAACTGCCAATTTCTGTTTATCGGGGGCCAATATATTGACTATGACACGTCTTATAATAACACCAGGTGTTTCTGTTAATTGCACATCGAATTTAGCATGTTAAGGAGGAAAACAAAAAGTCCTTACACGAAATAGTTTAAATTTATTTGATTTTCTTTATATTTCATTTTACAAAATTTAATATTCGAATAATAAAAAAGTATTCGAATGTCCCGTCGGCATTTGAAAATTCGAATATTCGTTGCCATCCCTAATATAATATAATACTATAATTTTATTTAATATAAATTTTTAAAATATAATTTAATATTGATTTTTTAAATCAGGATTAGAACAATAATTTTGACGAAGATTTACTTATAAGACCCATTGGTTTCATAAATCTACCAACTGATAATTGCTTACATACGCTGTAAAGCTCTGTGCCTCAGAAGGACTTAAAAGTATGCTTTATTATTATGTTTATAGGTACACTGTCGGTGTACCTTAGAACATGGTGTAATCCCCCAGTGACAATATTGTCATATTGTTCTTTTCGCAATTCACATGATTATTATTAGTAGTAGTACTATTATTATTATTATAATTAATATTATTATTATTATTATAATTATTATTATTATTATTATTATTATTATTATTATTATTATTATTATTATTATTATTATTATTCAAACACTAAAGGAAAACAATAATAGTGTTTGATTTGAACAGAATCTCATTGAGTCGTCACAACTTTTAATTCATAATGCTCCGTTTTAAATGTCTGTATTATAAAGTACTTTATTTTGAATCATAAATTCATAGCAATATATTATATAGAAAAAAGCTATAACTAGTATCAGGTATATGTTCTCAATCTAATCTTTGCAAAAGACCACATGTAAACAAAAACCAACATCTTATTCGCCCCACTAGCTGTTTAAAAGAACAAATTCACCAGTGAATAAATACCACCTGCCTTTAAATACATGTAATACTTTTTGGTTTTCTCAAAGTCGTCTTTTAAGACAGATATTACTTTAATTTGTTAAGTTTACTATACATTAACCATTGGATCATTCTTCTAGAGATGTGTCATCATTGCACAACCTTAAGTTAGTAAGAAACAGCCGTCTGTCAATATGTTAGTTGCAGTTAGAACATAAATTTCTGGTGTATAGTGTGTATAGTATACATTGTATCTATCCTTTAGAGATATAAACTAACTGGTCAATTATTATTATTACACAACCTTAGTGGGAAACATCTGAGTATGCTAGTTGCGGTTAGAACATAACTTTCTGGCGTATAGTTTACATTGGACCTATCCTTTAGAGATGAAAACTAACAGGTCAATTATTATTCCCACAGCCTTATTGGGAAACATCTGTTTGTCAATATGTAAATTGTAGTTACAATGATTTCAGGCGATAATACAATTACAATAAGGAAGCAGGAAGTTCTGACTCTGTAAAGATAGTGACGGTGTTGGCTTTTGTTCTTTTTAACGGAATTATAACAGAGCTTCTTAGTCATTCTGGCGGATGTTGACGCTTATAATACAACTGCTTATTAACGTATGTTCTTCCTTCACTGCGGCTTATGCCTCATATCGATACATGTCTGGTCAAAATCGATATTTCTGTAACAGTTAAACATTGGCACCTGCGAGGTCAAATAATGACTTATTAATTGCTTTCATGATTTCTTGTGTTTTATGTTACTGGGTCGTATAAAACCAACCAAGTACAAATAATACATAAACGATAAGGAAGCAGGAAGTTCGGAATCTGTACAGATTGTGATGTTGTTGGCCTTTCAGTCTTATACACGGAATTGTAAAAGTGCGTTATAGTCTGGCGGATGTTAACGCTTATGATACCACTGCTAATTAACATCAGCTCTTCATTTATCGAGGTTTATGCCTCCTGAAACTTTAGTATTCATGCCAAATTGTTATCTTATAATTGCACAATTGTAAGGTCAGAAATGATAAATTCCGTAAAACCTTGGCACGTTCGAGGTCAAATAAATATTTCATGACATTGATTCCATTGACTCAAACACAAACATATTGAACAAATACAAATTCTGGACTCGGTTTGATGAATACGTTTTGTTTACACAGGATTTCCACAATAATTATTCCGAAACCTAGCCACCTATATACTCACTACTAGGCGCACTTGTTTGTATACGCCGTAATGTCTCTATAGGTATATGCCGGGTACTCCGATCACGTGATAGGTACACCGATCCGGTACAGATGAATAGAGTGCAGTTCGGGATACCTTAAAATGGCCACCAAAATAGTAATTGGAACAACAATGGAAGATTTTCTTGATGACGGCGAAAATGTTGGCGATGAGTTGCTGTTATCTCTATTGTAAGCAAAGCTTTAGACACATATTGCTAAAATATATTGCTGTTTTGACCGGGCCATGCGGTATGTCCCGACTTTACCGGAAATACATGCGCACGCAAGTAGCCGGACTGAAACGAGCGTAGATCGGTGTCCCGCGGTATACCTAGGACTGATTCGGGACACCAATCAAGTGCGCCTAGTATTGGAAAAAAACATGTATAAACAATTGGCGAAGGGGACTTACATATTAGGTCTAGCTTATTTATCACTGAAACGTTTTTGCCCCGGATAACACCAAATAAAAATCAATTTCATGTTCTCTTTGTTCCACTTTATCTAGGTACATGAACATGGTCTTTCAAATAAGCGTATTTAATCTACGACTGATAGAGTGGAAACGGTCGATGATATCGAAAATTTCCGTCAACGATAAGTATATGTTATTAGTTTTGGCAATTTCAGGTAAGTCTGATATGTAAATAGAAGGCACATTGTATGTCTCCTAGATGTGAATATACTTGATATTCATTGATCACGTTTTTACATTACGTTTGTTTCAATCTGATATCTAATGCTCAAATCTAAAAGAAATATAACGGAATTAAAATGTGTTCATTGACTTGTTATTGAACACTTAATAATACTAAAACCTCAGTTGCATTGTTAACATTTTTTTGTTCATGGTTATGGAAATTCGAGGTTATTTAAAATAAATAATTTGAGTATTAATTAAGTATTAATTAAGGTAAACATAGTTAAACGAAATTTAATAGAACATACTCGATCTGTGAAATTCAGCAGACAAATGTAGAAAAGGATTTATAAAATTCATTGATTCAAATGATAGTGCCTCTAGCTGGGAGCGAACCCGCACCGTCACGGCGACAGCGCCTAGCCCTGAAATTCCTGCGACGCAACCGATTGAGCTAACCGGGAAAACCCCAAAAAAGGTTGATCGGATAGCCCTGATATACGTAACAATCACTGCAGGACATCGATAACGGGTTAATTTACTGATAACAGTACTGACTATATGTACGGGGAGACTTTTTACGGCCGCCACACTGCACAAATAGCGCTACTGTGAATTTCAAATGATAGTGCCTCTAGCTGGGAGCGAACCCGCACCGTCACGGCGACAGCGCCTAGCCCTGAAATTCCTGCGACGCAACCGATTGAGCTAACCGGGACAACCCCAAAAAAGTTTGATCGGATAGCCCTGATATACGTAACAATCACTGCAGGACATCGGTTACGGGTTTATTTACTGATAACAGTACTGACTATATGTACGGGGAGACTTTTTACGGCCGCCACACTGCACAAATAGCGCTACATATTCAAGAACTTGAATGAAACATTCTATAATTGTTTTATTTATTTAATATGCAAAATATGTTGTTATAAGTTACGTCCATCGGAGGTCTTTGAGCAAGATACTTATTAATTATGTCGATGACACTCTTTTGTTTACTTTTTTATAATAGTTTGCCACTTTAATGAAGTGTGGTTTAAATATCCCAACCAAGCAAGTTTTAAAAATAGTTCAATCACCCCAAGGATATACTTCCATCTTTTTTTAATGTTTGCTTTTGAATGTGATAGCAGGATTTTTATTCCCAGATCCCCTGTCAACATTCTATTCTGTTTAGTTCCGCCATTTGTTTTCTTGTTAAGGGCAGACCAATTATTTTATCTACTAGGGACCATACGCCGCTGAACATGGAATGGTATTCATTTGAAAATACGACATTGAAGGTTCCATGTTTACCACCATATTCATACCATCGTTTGGGATGGATCGAAATTATACTATCTATTGGTGTAAATATTGAGTTGCGCTCAACCCGGGGCTAGGCGGCGTGGGCAGTAATAGTTATTTGCATATCTGACCATGGACATGATTAATCAATCCGTGCCTGAAATATTTTCATATGTGTTGTGTTCGGTGGCTTTCAAAGTTCCCTTTTCATCTATTTTATTGTCTAACTTTTGCTTAGAACTCGCAACCGATTGATAGCTGGTACCAGTAAGATAGAACAAAAATGGAGTATGTTTATATTCGGATTATTTTTGTTGATAAACAATATTGAAACATTACCACATAAAGTTTCTTCTTAAAGAAGAAATGTGACATTTCAGTAAACTATAATTGTCAAAAAAATATTTTCAATTAAGTTAATTAAATATATATTGCTGTGTTAATGATTTAATGATATGCTGATAAGACAAGTATTTATTTTGTTTGTATCCAGTATAGATAATTATTGGTTTTATACATTGAATATCACGTGAATGTCTACTAATCTTTAATCAGTCAATGCATTTATTATTGGATATATAAACAAAGTATCACGTGACTCGCTTCTTATCCATAATGAGCGTATGTTTACAAAGACTATATGTATATATTCTTGCTCATGTCTCATAAATCTGCATAAACAATATTACTTGTAAATAGCTGTTAGTAATTGCGATATATTGCATCTTCAAACTTCTGTTATAATTACACGATGAACAGAATCCAAAAATACTGTGAATGGGATTCATCTTGTAAGTTTAATATGACATCTAAATTCACAAAATTTTATCTAAAATCAAAGCAACACGGAAATATTGTATCAATAAACTTAATAACTACTTAAAACTACTTACCACTACAAGTTTGAGCTGTTAGCATGGTCCTTCCTCAATGTGAAAATTAATGATAATCTGTATTATGTGTGTACTGCCTACCCTTTTTTACTAAGCAAACGTGATTTAAGAAAATTCATAACTTAAATGTAACATTTAGGTTTATTTGATTTTAAAGACTTTTTACAGCCCCCATGTGTAGACATCTTTTGATATTTGATAAATCAGTAATCATTGTTTTGGTCAGGTGTCATGTGTACATTAATTAATTTCTCACTTGCATTTTGGTTTCTATGTTCAAAAAATAGACAATTATATTTCCTTATGACATATTTTTATATGTTTATAATAATAATAATAATAATAATAATAATAATAATAATAATAATAATAATAATAATAATAATAATAATTATTATTATTATTATTATTATTATTATTATTATTATTATTATTATTATTATTATTATTCAAGGGAGTGCCCAAAAGTGGTCTTTAAAGGCAGATGGTCTCTGGTCAAAGGTATATTGACTCTTTAAATCAATCAGTGGGACAATAAATGAGTGGTCTTTGTCCATATGAGGTCTTTGTAGAACAGGTGGTCTTTAACACAGGTTTGACTGTATTATTATTATTATTATTATTATTATTATTATTATTATTATTATTATTATTATTATTATTACTATTATTAGCTTCAACACGAAACGCCTCATAGTATCATGAATTAAATAACAAAATCAAACATTAACTTAGTGAATTAGATTAATCATATATGTTAAAATTTTTGTCCCGTGAGACATAACTTCCAAAACGTTTTTCTTAGTTTTGGTATCAATACATTTGAACATGTTCACCTGTTTTAAAGTTTTCTGTTATGCGATTATTAATTTCTTTAAAATCTTAAGTTTAAAAGCTGTAGAAGAAAGACAAAGAAGCAGTGAAATAAAAACCAAAGAACATGTTGCAATAATGTAGGACAGCCTCCCGCACAGCCCAGAAGAAGATAAAGAGAAATCTACACAAAACATTTTCAGTGGAAATATTTAGATTTAGAATGTTTGCTTTACAATCCTTGAGCTCCTAGGGATAAATTTGTTGACCCTAGATGGAGGGTAAAATATGCAAATCAGGAATGGAATTGCCACATTCAGAAAAAAAGGCCTCCCCACACAGTCAAGAAGAAGAAGAAGGGGAGACAGAGAGAGAGAGAGAGAGAGAGAGAGAGAGAGAGAGAGAGAGAGAGAGAGAGAGAGAGAGAGAGAGAGAGAGAGAGAGACCATTGCTAATAAAATGATCAGTTTCAAAAAAGAAACCACAAATAACAGTATCCCTCGCTTGATAAAGGCTGTAATAATGTGTTATGTTCGAAAGAAATATAGCACATAAAGCCTCTTTCAATGCTATATAAATGAATAGATAAGTTTTATACATAATTGGTTTCACGTTTCGAAAATAACAAGTTATGCATATCAGGTTAAAGTAATTTGACAGTCGTGTGATTGGTGAAGCTAAAACAAAAAAATATACCGGACATAAAATTGTATACGTTGACTTATTAGTGACCACTTAATACTACCAAAACCTCTTATGTCCATTTTTCTTCCTTGTTATCATGGTCATGAAAATTCGAGGTAATTTATAGAAACTGTATATTATCTAACTTAGTTCACTGAAACCTTATAAACCTACTCACTCTGTGATATTCAGCAGACTACTGAAGAAAAGGAATGATAAAAGGTAACATTCATTTTTATTTTGAATTACTTACTTTGCATTGAACTGACAACCGATTTTTAGCTGACAAGAAAGAACACAGTATGGATTTCGGTTTGTTATTCGAAATATTTATGTTTTAAACAGTATTGAAATATGACCATTTTCATAAGTGTAATAGTGTGAAATCTTATTTTGTGTTTTAAAGTTCCCATTTTATCTATTTATTTGTATTCAAGAAGAACTTTCCTGACATTTTATTTAACTAATGTAAATGAATTAATTTCAATTAGTGAATTACATATCTTGCTGTGTTGATGATGTTATGATTATGTACTACTGAACTTATTGCAATAAAATTTCAAAATAAGGAATGAATTATGGGTTCTAACTGCATGTAGAATGAAGTTATTTATTTTATGTTTTCCAATTAATTATATAATTTTCAAATAAAAGTGGTATTATATTGTTTTCAAACAGTGGAGTTTCTTTTTTATTTCCCATTGTTTCTTTCACGTTTAGTACCCGATGGACATAGCATTCCGAATAAGAACGTTTAAAAATGGGTTTGGGTATATGACGTCATGTCGTAACGTTTTATAAAAAATATAATATTGACACATTTTTTCTAGGCACCTGTTAAGAGGCATTTAAATAACTACGCTTTTCATGCATACTGCCGATTGTCCCGTTTATCTGAGTCAGTTAACAATTTTTGCTTACTTAAAATTTTGCTCGTGGTTTTAATAAACCAAAACACCAAAGGCTTCAAAACTTTTTCGCCATACCTGATACAGTACTGTGAACGTTTAAGGTTACAAACGAAACGCACGACACGCGATATACGGACGCACGATACACGATTGATGGACGCACGATACGCGATAGACGGAAGCACTATACACGATAAACGAACGATATACGATATTGCCAATTCATATAATTTGAGGACGAGATTTCTAAACATTTGAAAATGTTTTCAAAATATAATATGAATGGTTAAATTTAATCATATACATTTGAATAAGCATGTAACTTAATCACATTGCATGATAAAATTAAAAACGTTTTATGAACGATACACGATATACGGACGCACGATGCACGTTAAACGGACGCACGATACACATTAGACGGACGCACGATACGCGATAGATGACGCACAATAGACGCAAATTTTGTAACATTAAACGTTCATGTCACGGTACAAATCTAGTCACTATCTGGGGAGAAGATGTGTATGCGGACGGATAGCTCGGTCGGGAGAGCACTCGCCCTGTAAGCGAGGGGTCCCGGGTTCGAGTCCCGGTCTGGCTGCACATTCTTTCTCACCCTGTGACATTTGGCGCCCAACGTGGGGCCGTGACAGCATTGCGTGGTTAGTCTAAGACGCCTGCATACGTGATATATATAAGTACCCTCTGGAGTTCGAGGACGAATTTCCAAGTTGTGAGGGGAATATGTCATGGTACGAATCTAGTCACTATCTGGGGAGAAGATGTGTAAGCGGTCCGGATAGCTCAGTCGGGAGAGCACTCGCCCTGTAAGCGAGGGGTCCCGGGTTCGAGTCCCGGTCTGGCTACATTCTTTCTCACCCTGTGACATTTGGCGCCCAACGGGGGACCGTGATAGCTAGCAGCTGTGGCCACCAGCCTGTAATAGCGAAATAAATACACATAACTCTCCGGAATTCGAGGACGAATTTCCAAATTTGAGGGGGTGTATGTCACGGTACGAATCTAGTCACTATCTGGGGAGAAGATGTGTATGTAAACGGATAGATCGGTCGGGAGAGCACTCGCCCTGTAAGCGAGGGGTCCCGGGTTCGAGACCCGGTCTGGCTGCACATTCTTTCTCACCCTGTGACATTCACAGTACTGTAACATTTGATGGTCGTCAGGCAGGACGCAAGAAGCACGGATAGTTAAGTTATTGTACAAGAACTTGACTTAGCAATAAATCTGTCGGAATATGGGGATAATGTTTTTTTTTCTTTTGGGGCATCCAATACCAATAGTTTGGTATTTTGTCTTAATACGCCTCAACGCTTTCTCTTTTTCGTTAAGTGTTTGTTGCGTCTTATTTGAAATTGATATTAAACCCATGCTATCTTTACCTCTTTACTTTTTTTGCTGCGCGTGTGGAGGCTGTGTTTTCTGAGTGTGGCGATTCCTAACCATTTAGTTATCAGAAAATTTAGATAGTAGTATTCTTTCCAAATATAGTAAGAACTAATATGTCAAAAGAATACAAGCAAAGATACCCTTTCCCACGGCTCGCCCCAATTGTGTTATCAATTTAAAAATCAAGTAAACTAACTAATGACTAATTACTATAATTTCAGTAAAAGTAGTAATTGTTTAAGCATTCGTACAATTTAATTATTTTGTTTAGTTAAAATTCCCGATGAGATTCTTAGAAAAGTTTTTTTATCTTCCAGTTGAGTACTTTAAGAGTTATTGTTAACAATTAAACGTACCATGTATACCTTTCATTGTTTCTAACAGTAAGTACTCAGATTTGAAACATTCACAGATTTCAATTTGCACATACTATGATAAATACACAATTTAAAAATCAGTAAACATCACTACTGAGACTTATAAGGCATATCTCAACCGGCTTTGAATAAAGAACTGATTTATATATTAAAGAGAAAACAATACTGTACATTATCAATTTCTTCAATTTACTTGTAAAAACTTGTTTAATTAAAAATAACTAAACATGACAGTTTACAGCGAATTGCATCCCTTGTTTTTGCAAGGCGTAAACAAACGGTTTAATATTATATATTTATATTCCTATTGATTTATTCGTTTAAAAAAATCGGTATTTGCATAAACCGCATAACCCGTAATGACGTGATTACGTAATGGCTGTTACTATTGAAAAATCACAAGTATTACTCCCCCTTTTCACTTAATACTAATTTTTGAAAGCATTCGACATATTAAGTTTATTTAAAGAAAAAAAAATGAATGAAATGTAAATATAAGGAATGATTCTTATTTTGGTGCGGTTCATGCAGATTGGATGTGCACGCGAGAGCTGGCAAATTTATCATAAAGCGCTAGCGCGCTTTATGGATTTGTCAGCTCTCGCGTGCACGTCCAATCTGCATGAACCGCACCAAAATAAGAATCATTCATTAAAAAGATATTTTATTATTTTCATACTTTGGCGGCCGCATTACACTTCAGCAGGAAACAAATGAAATCTGGAAACCGCCGAACGCGAAATATTTAACAGCCTGAACCTGAATATTCTTGTTCTCAATACTTCCATATCAAGTTATGCATTGTATATTTTCTCTGGAACACTTAATATATCAACGAGTATCATTGATTATGCAAATTAAAAGTCTAGGTTTTAAATTATTACAGATCGTTAAATAAAACGTTTATTCTTGTACCTTTGGTTGATTACAGTAACTATATCCACACAAGTTTCTTCTACCTGTGGGGCTGTTTTTGTTGTTGTTTTTTGTAGTCTAGTTTGCCTTGTTGTCTTTGATGAAAATGTACTGTAGTATAATCTTTTAACTGAAGTTGGTGTAAAAATAAATGCTAAATAAATTACAGTAATAACCCAAAGTTTAATTTGGTTTGTTCTTTTTTATTTGCAGTTTTAGAGATGACAACTCTTCTGCTTGCAGTATTCATCATTCTAAGTTTTCCAAACCACAAAGGTAGGATTTGTATTTTTTCATTTTTTGAAGGTGTTAATCCTGATTTAAACTCCCAGCTTGTTTTGCCACTCACCGTTTCTAGGCTGAAAATCCTCAAGTTCTCTTGTTTGAATATTGTTTGTTTTGTCATATTTGAAATACTAGGTTATTTATAAATCCAGGTTCTCTTTTCCTCTCTGCTTTAGCTGCGCAGGGGCTCTGTTTTCTTGGTGTCTCGATTCCGGATATGCATATTTCACTTGTTTATTGTTTAGAAAATTCATACTACATTGTAACAAGCAGATGCAAACGAAGTTTTAGATTGAACAATATTCAAAAATGAACCGTTATTTATTTGCAAAAAATAACAGATAGGTTGTTGTGTTCATCGGATGGGTGATGGGTCTCGTTTCCGTGTCCTATTATTATTTGACCTTTAACGTGTTAATTTTTTTAAAAACAAAAACAACAACAAAACATTGGGAATGTTCCTCATACCCGTTGAATGGTGTATATAATCGATTTTTTGTAATGTTCTTGTAATTGCAATCCTTTACTATATATTAGCCTCTTGCAGATATAATGAGAAACATGTAAATAAAGGATTTGATGATAGCAACGTTCATAACCATGTTCGATAAAAACGTATGTGCGCTTATACGTCACAATTACCAATGCTGCGCTCATTATAAAATGGTGACATTCGGAAGAAAATTAAATCGAGAAGAGTTCCTGCCTTACTGTTAAATAGCAAATACCGTCAGCGAGATACACAGTATATAAAGTACAAGTATTTCTATTTCATTCGAAAATTATTGATCAACTAGGAAGTAAGACAGAGGTTTGCGATTGTTTTGACCATTTCTTGACGTTTGTAACAGATTGTACTATTTATAAACTACTGACACTCTAGATCAGTTTTGTTTGATTGTTAATAATAATAATAATAATAATAATAATAATAATAATTATTCTACATCTAATAAATTCATCCAATTAGCGTCCTTTAATTGTACCACGTGACCGTCCAATATTTTCCCGTATTGGATCCAAAAAAGTCCGTATTTTTTTCATATTGGATTATTAAGTGCAAATGCACTTTACCATTGTTTTACAACGAAAAAAGCCGTTGACCGTAAAAATGATCCGAATGAAATAATACATTTGATGCAGGCAATATGACGCAACTTGTCAAGTAAGAGAAATGTAGAACTTAACAAGTTTTAGTTTTCCAAAAAGCTAGTCGGTCATTAGCAAATAAATTAAAAGAATAAGTAGGTATGTTTTCGTTCGTGTATTTACTTTTGGACCAATGTAAGTCGTCAATGATATGGCCAGTTTTCTGTCGATCAAAGTCACACAGACTGTATCTGACAAACTATTTGTGAATTTAGTTGATGTTTCAAGTTTCAAGTTTATTTCCATTTACATTTCTCTGTATGTACAAACATAAACAAGAGAACATATAAACATTGTACAATTCTGTTACTTTAAAGCATGCAAACAAAGTTGAACGGCTGATGTTTGATTTATTGAAACATGAAGAATACGTGTTCGGGCTAAAGGCATCAATATAAATAATCATGTCTCTAGTAGACGTAATTTATTTTTTTCAGGACGTGTAGAAATAATTACGTTGTTTAAGCACCAGCAAATCTGATAAATATGTTACATTAACGCGAATGCTCAAAGAGGTACCATAGAACTTTCCACAGTTGATACTTTAGTTATTTGTACATTGAGAGAAAAGCCACGCTTATAATATTCAGTATTCCTTACCAACATTCATAAAATGTAGTTTAAGTTAGTTCAGCAGATCTCGTCAAACTTGAAGTTGACGAGCGTTAAAAGACAGTAAACAATAAGTTAGGATGCTGATGCATTTATTACTTTCACTTAAGCTTTATGCTGCTATTATCTTTTGTTTTTGTTTGAACGATTTTCTGTAAAACTATTAAAGGAACTCAAGAAGCACTATTTGTATTTAAATTAATCTATCATCATAAAAATTGTCGTTATGCCACTGTTCTGAAAACAACTTTTTCTTTACTTTAAAGGCTGGTTTTGCATTCCTTGTAGTATATTCTAGTAGATCGCCCTTACATAGAAATGATAGTGCTTGTGTTGTCTACCTTACTGTACTTGTCAAAATAATGTTATCGTTTAGTATCCCAAGACCGAAATCAGATCCGTTATATTGCATGTGTATGGGGAAGCAGTCATTGGGGTCACGGGCATCCCCGGAAATCTTTTACAAGTAAAACTCAATTTGGATTGCAACTGTGACGAGTCCAACCGTTCACTATAGACCCTAAGAAGAGAACGCATAGATATATGCGGTTTTGAGAGGGAATATTGGAATCAAAATAAATCAATTCGTATTTCGTTAATAATGCATATATTCAAGGGCAAGTTTTGAACTTTATGGCGGCGAAAGTTTTGTAACATAAATTAAATAGTTAAAGTTTAAATGATAAAAATACAGAAGCACGTATAGAATGGTTACCAAGTTTCTATTTCAAAACAATCGTTTAAGTTTTGGTTCTTAAAATAGATTAAAAGGTCACTTTGAAAACCACCGAAGACGAAAAATGTGAAAATATTACAGGCTCGGTTTCATTGAGCCTGTTAAAGACTTTAAAGCATATCAAAAACATAAAATACCGCATCGTAATTAGAGCTCCAACTTGGATATCAAAAGGACAGGGAAATAGATAGATCTAAAAAAAACATGGCAGTTTTTGTGCAACAAGCTCAAAACGAGGCACTTTTATGCAAATCTTTGAGAAAGAGCATACTACATGTATATAAATGTCCCTCTAAATGAGTAATTGCGAATAAAAGATAAAATGTAATGTTCATAACTAATGAAGACATGGGTAGTCATCAAACCAACTAGGTTTAAACTCTCGCACGCATCTCAGGTTATTTCAATAGTGCGCTCGTGAAATGCAAAAGTGTGTAATTATGGATTGAAATTATATTTCAACAAACTTGACTAACTAAGTACTTGTAACTGAGGTAACGTGTCGCCATTGATCCTATAAATTGATATCAGACAAGTTCAATAAACAAAATCATTATTGATGCTTCCACGCTGAATGTGTAATCATAACCTCATGTGGCCATCCTAGTCGTTTATCTCTCTCGTCCGCAGCTTATTGGCCGTATTGGTGACTGTCTTTTAGCGTAGCGCCGCCCAATCGACTACACTTATGATATTAGATAAAAATATTGCCCATGCTGATCTCCTATGTTTACTTTAAACCATGGCCATGTCACATTCGCTAAACCTCCGGTATCTTCTGATAACATTCACCAAATTTGCACTGGAAATCGCAAACAAATGGCAAAATCGCTGATCCCCCCTTTTTTTAACTTTAAACAATGATCACCTCACTTCGCTAAACTTCCGTTAACTTCTGAGAACATTCGCAACATTTGCACTGGAAAGCGCAATAAGCAAAATCTCTCTTTAAAAGACAATATTTTGACAATTAAGCAAGTTCTGAGCATTCGTTTCCTCCTAAATGCTTGTTTAAAACATCTCCTCGTTTACTATAAGCCTCTACTGTTTCACGACCGTATGTTTGGTGATTTATACCACAAGAAAGAAATTTTTAAAATTAACACATGGGTAGAAGTGTTCATCAATTTTCAAAGTCAATGCATGGACATGAGTTTTTTTGAAACCCGCATAATGTCATCTAACATGGCATACACTGAAATTGACATCATTAAAACTAACAAACAAAAACAGGAAAATGTGCGAGAACCACCAATATTACATGTTTAAGTTCAGCATTCTAACGAAATTGTTGAAGATCAGAATAGTAAATATAATAATTTGAGTCCCTGTCAGGCTGCTCATCCCCCCACCTTAGGACAGTGACGAAATTTTGTAGTTGAACTCTAGATTTTGGAATACATTTTTGGTTGAAAGTGTATGCTAATGACCGACTAGCTTTTTGTAAACTTTTGTTTACAGACAGCCTTTCCCGCAAAAGTCGGAGCGTGCTCGATTGGAAATTCCGACATTTAGAACAGGGAGAACTCCAATCGAGTGCGTCGGAACTGTGTTCTGGCAGCGTTCTACCCATTCCATCGAAATAGGTGGTGTGAATCGGTCAGTGTTTTATACTGCACCAAATTGAAATATTTTTAGATACTGTTTTTTTTTTGCCATAAAATAAGATGATGGTTACATTTCAGTACTATGCCAAGAATTTCACCAACATAAATACCAGAAATAGTGTTATTTTTCAGTAAATTATAAATATTGCTTTTTGTTGACTGATCTAAAAACTAGGAAAACTTAGTTGAACTATGAAGTATGGCTCATTAAGACCATTAGGAGTTCTTTAGACTTCAAAAGATATAATAAACATGCAATTATGTAACACTTTTTATAAAAACCTATCATGATTCTGTTCCGACATCCAATCTCACTCGTTTGGCAGATTCTTAGACTCTTTCTCCGTCGTTATCAGAAAATAAACGACTGTTGTAAACCAAAAACCTAGAGGCCTCTGATTGGCTTCTGGATTACGTCAAGCCTGTTCTCTGTATCTATTTAAAAAAATTTCTCCAGCTTCTTATCAACTAAGCCTATTGCTTATTACAATAATTCAACATAACACTTGATTAAAGAGTAAATATAAACCATTTGTAAAAAAGAAAAGAAGAGGTACAGCTTATACTGTATTAAACCAGCATCTAGAAGGTGTAAACGTCGCCCTGAACGACAGGATATGGCAAACAGTGTGCAGTATTTGTGCAACTCGAATGGTTAACATTTAAACTCCCGACGCACTACGCCAGCAGTGGTTACAAGCGTCGTAACAATACAGATACAGATCTCATCATAATATGCATTCCAAACATATGAATGGCAATAAATCAGTGACCGACATTTAAGTGGCATCAAATTGCTATCAGCAACTCTGCTGTGATAACGGTAAACATACATCTTGTAATATGACTCCGAGTTCGTTGTATTTTTAAATCTAACACCAACTGGTGTTGTTATTCTCCAGCAGCAGTATGCACTTTACTTGCAAGCTTGGGGAATACCGCCTATTTTAAACCTCGAGGAAAGATAACTGAAGCTCGCTAAGGATTCTCTGGCGACTATAATCGCCATACAAAATTGGTTTACTACTGTCGCTGTCTGCTGAAAGTACAGACATGCGCAGTGAAACAGTCAAGCAGATTCTGTGGAAGAGTCGGAATTTGATTCTGGCACAGTTCCGACAGCCCAATCGAGCACGCCCGGATATTCATTAGTCTCTAAGAAAAAACATAAACGATGTCTTGCTTTTGACCAACAAAATCAATATAACGGATTGAATCTATTTCATATATAGGATCATCCTGAACAGTTGTTTGAATCAAATAACGTAACAGTTCAATTTATACACAAATAATATTTTGCTATGAAGGTTTTCATCACGTGACTTTCTAAAAAAAGACGCATAACATTTTTTCTATACCCTGTAGAAAATACAACACACGTATGTTTATATAATTTAACATGTCGTTATATATCGGCTCAATTTCTGATTTGATGTTATTACAACGTCCAGATATTGTTTCATCAACATTTAGAAGACTTTTCTTGAAAATAGGGGGAACGGAATAGCATTCCCAAGCTCTAGACGGGCGGCTTTGTCTAAAGTGACCACGTCCGGTGCCGCTGTTAACCGGTGTTACCCTTCAAAGTTCAAGTTTGGTACATTATAATATGTCGGTCATCAGGATGACCGACAATAAAATATTGGACCTTACAATATGGAATATATATGAAATAGTCTTTAAACGCTTGAAAAGTCATGCTTCATTTATTAGATGTAGAATAAAAAGGTTATTACTGTACAATACGGGATATATTTGGACTCGTACACAGCTTGAAAAGTCATATTGGACTCGCCTAACGGCTCGTCCAATATGACTTTTCAAGCTGTGTACTCGTCCAAATATGTTCCCGTATTGTACAGGAAAACGTCTAATAACCTATAATAATAATAATAATAATAATAATAATAATAATAATAATAATAATAATATTATTATTATTATTATTATTATTATTATTATTATTATTATTATTTAATAATACAAGTAATAAAAATTAGCTTTACACTTCTGCAATCAGCACGTGCTCGGGCAAATTAAATAAAAACACATATTACTAATCTCATATTGTTTTTCTACGTAAGAACTTCTTTTATAACTATATCTGGTGTACATTACTTATCGTGTTAGATGTAGTCAAATAAAATATTACCCTTTTGGTTTTTATAACTAGTTCATTTATTATATGTAGCGAATAAGAATAAAGCAAATATGAATTACATGTACCTATTATTCTTTGGTGGTATCTGTTTAACAGTAAATATGTCCTTCTTGATCTACCATATGTGTTACCTAAACGACACGGTGCATATAATCTTCACATAACAGGTTACTATGTACAATTGTTCACGGCTTTGTTTTCATAGTAACGCATCGTTTTTCCCGATCACTTCATTGTGGGTTTCGGTGCATGAATATAGGCATACTAGAACTATTTTTTTGGGTGGTAGGTGGGAGCGGATGGTGTGTACTCTGTTTGTCCCATGCAAGATTGGCTAGGCGATACCGCCGATTTTTATGCTGCTTTATAGTTATCTAAAAATTTAACTTTATCCATTACCCCATAATAACTGTGGGGAATAAACTCTTCGGGTATATAGGAAAACACAAAGCGGTCCCAGGTTCGGCCTTTATTGTTTTGCGACGTTAAACACTCTGGGCGGAAGTGACGTCCGACGCCACGGCGCCAGCGAACGTCACACACAACAGCGCGTTATCACATACAATTTCCAACATTCTGGGGGCCTCGAAAAGTAAAAACATACAAATAATTAACACATATATACAAAAACATGCGCAAAAATATCATTTGGAATTGTAAAATGTAAAATTGTAAAAATAGATAAAATCATTTGAGCGATATCAGTGTATAAATAATTTAGAGTGAACGAATCTATAAAGAGTCACTTTCTATGAAAACTGAATTGAATCACTGAGCTATTATTAAATAAATCTCATAAAACTCAAGTATCGTGATATTTACAATAAAAAGTTTGTTATAATTCTATTTCTGCGAAAATAAAACAATTCTTTCAGAAATTATTTCTCTGGATTAACTTCTAGTATTGTAACATGTCTATTTATAACGCCATTTGCGATTCGGATCATTGCCGAACTGTTCCTCCACAACGGCCAGCTTCAGTGGTGCTCGAGTCTTTATATCATTGGTCTGTAACACATCACATATAGGAATATCCGGTTTGTTGCGTCGGCTGACGGTGTGACGTTCCCTTACAGCAGAACAATACTCCCTTCTTGAAAGTTGCCGGAAGTTATCAATATGCGGTGGATGTTTGGCGCGCAAGGTTCTTGGCAGACGATCATGAATCGGTTTCCATGATAACCTAGTCTTGTATTTACCGTTCTTATATTCAACACTATTCCGATGATATTTCTTCATAACAGCCCTAGTTGCATCTTAAATTACGTTGGCTGAAATTTCTGCACTGTCAAGATTCTGAGATTTGTCCATGTCGTCTGCTTGCGGAAAAGTTACGACATTCATGACGTAGTGTGCATATGACGAATTATTCGGTTGAGGGATCGGACCCGAAAGCAAGTATCCAAGTTTTGACTGCACGGCTGTTGGGCCACTCCCACGAATCACTTTATCTTGGACCACATGCCAATAATAATCCGCGCCTATCAGTAAGGATATCTCGAATAGATCGTCAGTGGTTTCCGGATGTGCTAGTTTGAGTCCTCGTAAATATGATAATTTGGATGCTATCTGTTTTACTTTGTTTAGGAAAGGGAGGGCAATTGTCGGCACTATAACTACTTTCAATTTTAGCTTTTCTCCGTTGGCAGTGTGTAGGTAAATTTCTGCGGTATCTAGATGTCGCACATGATGAGTTCTCTCTCCGAATGAGGCTAAACGTAGGGTGTCACTTCCGGTGCGGCGTAGATTCATTTCATTTGCTAATTTCTCGGTTATGAATGTTCTCTGGGCACCTTCATCAAAGAGAATATGTGCACTAGTGACGTATTTCTCGTATTCTACCTTACCGACGGCGGATTTTAGCAGTACGTCGGGACGCTCTTCTCTGGTATGCAGTATTGTGGTATTTGAAATATGTGTAGATGAAACATGGAATTCTGGATTCTTATAACAAATGCTAGAATGATTCCTCTTGTTGCAGAAACGGCAGGTTTTCTGTGAATTACATCGCGAAATTCGGTGTCTTCCTAGACAATTGAAACATAGTTGATTCTGTTTTACAACTGTCATTCTTGTGTCCATATCCGGGTATTTTCTGCATTCGTTACTGAAGTGATTCTCTTGACAGAACGCACATTTTAATGTCGGTTTAGATTGGGAACTTGCAGCATGAGTGTTGAATTCTGTTTGTTTTCTTGTATTTGCCTCGGTGTAAAAGATGGCAGTAGGTTGATAGGCTTCTATCGATGATCTCGTATTTAAATTTCCAGCTTCAAGAATATTAATTTCTTTGTTGATAGCGCGCCTTAAGTCATGTAACTGCCAATAACTACTTCCGTTTTCACGCGCAAGATGAATATAAGGGTCTTTATTTTATTGAAATGCATGGTTAATTTGAAAATTGTTTATTTGTCGGTGTTTATGATCATTCAAACATCTAAACATTTCGTACTGCACCTTAAATAAATAGGAACAGGTTTCAAAAGAACAAATAATCAGTGCACATTTTAAGTTATAATCGCCGAGCATTAACATAACAAATTTTGGAACTCCTAAGCTGACAGTTACAGAGCAAATATATGTTAGATTAGAACTTTTACTTTTTTACGCAATGAAGTTTATGGCTTAAAATCGCAATTTATTTCATGGCGATGAAATGTCATAAAATTATTGCGGAAACGGAAACACTTACCAATTATTATAACTGTACACACCAGCTATATGTTTTAATAACACTTTTGTTAGGCATAGCTGACTCTGTTTGAAACAATTTATTCGAGCTAGAAAGTCTTTATATCGTTAGAGTCGGTATGTGATGATTATTAAAATAATCATGTTGTTTGTTTTGTCCATATGTTGGTATTTTGTTTGCATTCGTGGGGAAATTGTATATTTTGCTTTTTATATTTTTCCTCTAACTAATTCTTGATCTTTCAATTTATAGGACCTGCAAAAATATTTTATTATTTTATTTAAATGCGTGTCAATTTCAGATATTCGCAAAAATAGTGTGTTAATAGAGTTCATAGTATGTTCTCTCATGGTTACATATAGTTTCTTAACGGATAAATGAAATCGATGCCTAAGATCTCAGACTCGGTTTAGATTCAACCTAACCGTACACATCATACTGCATTTGTATCTTCTTATATTCATTTAATGGTTAACTCGACAAATGTTACGTTCTTACAAATCTCACTGAAGTCAGATCTAACAAAATGTAGCGTAGTGGTTTTTATGAGATAAGATTGCAATATTACCATGATTTATGATATTAAAAATATTTTTGAAGCATGTCAATATATATATTTTAGTTAACGGAAACGCAATATGCCAGCCATGTAAATGCTGTAATAATTCAAAATGCTCTGACGGTACACAAACGTGTTATGGATGTCGAGAAGGTTACTGGGGTATCAGCTGTTCTTATCGATGCCCAGGATCGTGCGTGTCGTGTTCCCAATATTACGGAAGTGATAAAAAGTGTTTGCGGTGTCAGGATGGCTATTTTAACGGAGAGAGTGGTGGGAAGGTGCACAACGACTGTAGCCTAGAATGCCCCCAAATTGCAAATCGTGCTCATCAAACCATTGTGACTGTAAATCACCATATTGGGGTGAATCATGTGAAAATACCTGCAGCGTTGGCTGTGTTCACGAGCATGCCAGCAAGAATCTGGAAAATGTATGCACGGATGCAAAGTCGGTTATGACGGGGAAAGTTGTGATACTTGTCATGTTGGATTTTCCGAACTGTCTGGCAGATGTTCAAATTGTAGTAGTAATTGTGAAACTTGCTCTAAAGAAGGTCTGTGCTTGAAATGTAATGACCACTTTGGAGGCATTGCCTGTGAGACCGCGTGTCCTTCAACTTGTCGTTCATGCACATCTGATAAAATATGTACAGAGTGTACAAATGGATATTTTGATCAAACCTGCTCAAGTACATGTCCAAAGAGACAATGGGGAAACAATTGCTCCAGTGTTTGTCCTTCTAACTGTCTAAACGGCGATTGTAATCACATTAACGGATCTTGTACCCTGGGATGCAAGGAGGGGTATGAAGGCGACACATGTGACTGCCCGTCAAAGTGTGAATGCGATAAACCCGGAAGTTGTACAAGCTGTAAAATAGGTTTTACAAATATCGATAAAAATTGTTTATGTAAAAAAGACATATGTGTGGACGAAACTTGCACACGGTGCTCCAATAATTCCTTTTATGTTTACAATGGTGCTTGTTGTAAGTGCAGTAATAACTGTAAAGACGGTATTTGTATGTCAGCAGAAAATTGTTTACATGGTTGCAAATCTGGATACTATGGTTATGACTGTTCCGCTAAATGTGCAAATGAGGATCAGTGGTGTGAAGAATGCCCAATAAACTATGGACACACAGATCGTGGGTGTCTTCAATGTAAAACCGGTTATTATCCCTTTAAGAACGCGACATATGGTTATTATAGGTGTAATGAATGTCCGATTACATGTTTAGACGGCGAATGTGATAGCAAAACTGGCGAATGCATTAAAGGATGTGTAGATAAACAGTGGGGATTGACATGCCAGAAAGACTGCCTAATTAACTGCATTAAATGTAATCGTAGTAACGGTAACTGTTCTGTCTGTGAAGGCGGTAAATACCTTGCTGACTGTTCTCAGTCATGTAGTGCTAGCTGCAATACAACTGATGGAAAATTACTTTGTGCAATAGAGGACGGTGCTTGCTTGAATGGATGTACAAATATGAACATATTCGGGACACACTGTGAAAAGAATTGTAGCAACAATTGTAAAAATAACGTTTGTAGCTGGCTGACGGGAGACTGTGTCAAAGGATGTCAGAACAACCACTGGGGAAAACAATGCGAACATGTTTGTAATGACAACTGCAAACCGATAGGAGGAGCAAACAACTGTAATGAATCAACAGGCCACTGCCTAGCAGGATGCATAGACGGTCACTATTCCGTTCAGTGTGACAAGAATTGTAGCATCAACTGCTTAAATGCATCATGTGACACGATCGGCAGGTGCATATATGGGTGTTCCGGCGACTTTTTGGATGATTTGTGTTTGCAAGGTATGTTCTAGTTATATAGAAAATTACTCAACATTTTTTGACATTTTGAGACTTTATTTAATTTTTAGTTACTATAATGTTTTACATTTTAAAACATATTATTTTATATGTTGGTAATACAATGAATATAATAGGTATATTTTTAAGCAACACGATATGAAATATATTTCGCAGTTGTAAACTTATACGCAGGATATATTCTCATGTGTTTGTTGTGTTTCGTTTCGCGCATTGTTTCCGTTACAAGAACGTTGGGATCCCTCCAGCGTACAACTATTATATAATATAACAGGCATTTTTTTAAATATTATGTTGAGTATGAGTTAAATTATTATAATCATTATTCATATTTCTGATCTGATAAAGTTATCATAATCAAGAAATACCAAACAATGCAATAATAAAATGCTCTTTAAAACAGTCAAGATTGAATCAATGCAAAAAAGCGATGGATCTGCGGCAACAATAGGAGGAATAGTCGGAGGAGGTTTGGTCCTGGTCATCATTATTGGTGTTGTCATAGCTGTCGTTGTTTTAAAAGAAGGTAAATAAAACATTTTTTTCGAGACCTACGTCACTTTAGGTTTGTAATCAGTTTCAATTAACTCCCTTGATGGTACATGTCAATATGCTAATAAACCATGCAAAATGTTATTTTTGAAATGGGTGGCGGTATGTAGTCATTGTAATCAGGGTTGCATGTTGAATGCATTCTTTAGTTAAGTACATTCAATTTGGCGATTTATATCATGTGTCATTCTAGCCTAACACCAACAAAGAAGACTCGTGTAAAAAATACAAAAAGTTTTCTCTGTGGCATAGACAAAATTTTAGGATTATTTAGTATAGTGTATACTGCGAAGTAAATGCATACAATCGTTAAACACAATTATATTAACATTAATTTAGCCAACTGTCCAGGCAATGTCTCATCACGGTAACTTTTTTTCAGTAAGTATTCATTAATTTACATAAAGCACTAAAGCGTTACACTTAAGAGTAAAATTCTAGCATAATTTCTTTTGTTATTTAAGGCACAAGAAAAAAGAAAACCACCAGAGCAACAATGCAGTCCGTTTTAGTGAGGTTGTTGAACAAGGGAGACAAACCGAACTGGATGATTCTGGTATTTTCAACTTTATTCTATCAATACGTTTATTAACATGGTCATGGCACTGTGTTGTTTAGAAAATGAGGCATTTTGTGAATTTATTTCGTTGTCTCCGAGTTACCAAACTTCAATTAAAATACAATACAGAATGTTCGCAACATGATGAAAGATACGTTCCGTGTCCTTAACAGTCCATTACTTCGGGCATTCTTGAATGAACTTATGTCTGTATTTTATACTTTAATTAAGTTTCGTCTCTTTGTGTAGATTATGTGTTAATTAATCAATTTTTTTCTCGATTATTTCTATATGTCGATTTTAAAAAATACGTCCTGTTTATATCATGTTGGTGTATTAAATGCGCAAAATTATTTTCGATCAAAGAGCTCTATAAAAGTTTCTGCGTCACACATTTTCATTGATTTCCTATGTATTTGAAATTCATGCATATTTTATTCTTTATAAAAACTTATTTGATCTACACTTATTTTCTGTTTGCTGATTAAGTTCTCTTTACATAGTTTTAGAGTATACGGTAAGAAGGATTTAAATTATGTTTAGTAGTTTGAATAACATGTGCAAATACATCCTTAAAGTGAGCGGGTTAGTACCAACATTTCTTTTGTTAAACAAAGTTCCAGTCTATGCGACACCAGATAAGCCAAAAGTGAAGAAAGACACAACCAAAGCACACACTGTTAATAATCCAAGCTACCAAAAGCCACATATCGCAAAAACTCAGTCCGGCATTGAGGCAGATGCAACGGTCTACGAGAATTCCGTGCAACGAGAAGACGTGAAGAAAGACTCGAAATCGAAAACCGGAACCAGACAATTACTTGAGGACTTGGCAGGAGCATCTGACACAAGGCAGTCACTTGGGAGATATCTACTGGAGCTTGAAGATCCCAGTGAGAATGTTGGATCATCTTCCGCGGTAGGTATCAATGGATAATAATATATCTAAGTGATTATAGATAAGCCAATACAATGCAACAATAATTAATAATAATAATAATAATAATAATAATAATAATAATAATAATAATAATAATAATAATAATAATAATAATAATAATAATAATAATAATAATAATAATAATAATAATAATATTTATAAACATAATAACAATTCTTATTCTTATTTTAATTATTATGATTATGATTATTATTATTATTATTATAAAACTAATATAAATGCAGGATATACGAAATCAAAGTTTATATTAATGAGATAAATTATAAGAAAAAAATCTAGTTTAAATAAATACAGTCATCATCTCAAACCTCTGTAAATAACAACAAAATGTAATGTCTGTCTTCTTCATGTTTAAGGCGTTAGTGCTTGATTCCGGGTCTCATGTTAAGAAGTCGGATGAAGGCGACACATACTACAACACTGCAGAAGTGTTCAAGAGGAAAATACCGCTAGAGAAACTTGCTGAGTTTGTCGACAAGAAAACAACTGAAGGCTTTGAAGAAGAATTTAAGGTACTATTTGAGTTGTATAAGTAATTATTATATTCATAAAACTGCTGATGTAAGTTTAAAAATAAGAAAAGTGTAGAACCAGTTCAAATAAGAACAGTGAAATATGCAGGAATTGCCACGCCAAGAAAACACAGCCAAGCAGCCAAAATGAAGACAGGAAAAAGCATGTGTTAACAGGGTGGTTCTAAATCATTTTGACTATTTTTGTGGAATGAGCTGGGCATTACTTCGAACTGTATGTGACATAATCGATGCTCATTTACCAACATAAAAATGGCATATTGAATGATTTTGTCAACTTCGGAAGAAGTAATGTTTCAAAAAAATATTTAAAACGGCGAAATATAGAGTTAAGGAGATAGTATTATTTTTGTTCATGGAAAAGTAAAATATGTATATCAAGTACAGAATAACACTTTCTCACACAACAAAAGAGAGAAAAGAGCACGGATTTTTACTATTATGTTGATTTACAGTTATTACCTGAAGGACTGATCAAGAAGTATACCGAGTCACAGAAAAAGGATAACATTACAAAGAACAGATACAGAGGGATTTATCCATGTAAGTAGTTCAAAATAAACTGATACTTTCTCAAATACTTATTTTTTTGAAACGTAAATGTTGACAGCGTCTTGATAAGAAAGTTTCTTGTCACCAAATCGTCTCTGCTTTATTGAATTATATCCATAAGAAAGGTTAATGATTTTCAGTAAAGATAAAAACTTGTTGTGTGATATCTGTTTGATTTTGGTCGAA